>JAJLVM010000001.1:0-253823 GCA_030570285.1 Pichia norvegensis
CTTTGTCAACACGAAAATGTTAAAGTAAATGGAGGCTCAGCGGTTTCCCAGTTCGAGAAAAATAGAAAGTCATTTCTTTAACAATTCTAAAAATCAATAATAATCTATAAACTTTAAACAGAATCATCAGACCTCTTCGGTTTTAAGGTACACAGAAAAAGAGCATCTCTTGCTTCTTCTAATGCTGCATTCATCTTGGCAACATTATCTGTCTTCCAACTATCATCAATGACATGAACATCGGTATTGTCGACAGATTTCTCAACTTTAAACTTAAAAGATTTGGAAATTTCCTGCAATCGTAAAAGCTCCCGGGTATCTCCGTTCTCAGAACAAACTAAAAGAATCGAGTTTGGAGTCAAATTTTCGTAAATCTTTTGTATTCTTTTATCTATCTTTCTGTACATTTCTTCGGCTGTTTTTGGCAGTTGAACCTTTGTCGCCAAATTATTTTCTGAAAATCCTTTGAACCATTCCAGCTCTTTCAGTTTCAAAATAATCAGATCATTATCAGCCTGTGTTTCAACGAATTTCTCTACAACCTCGTCATCAGATGTACATTGGACCTGAACTTCATGGTGTCCAAAGTTTTTTATTGCAGAGTATCCTATAACAATTGACTTCTTAGGAATTTTTTCACCATCTGTTGTCTTCACAAGCTTGTTGCTTTGGGCAATCCTTTTAAACAGAGACTCCATATTGTAAGACTTACCAAATAGATATCCTTCAGATATCTTCAATTTAACCAACTCCATACAACTTATACAATCTTCAACAGAGTCATGACCCTTAAAACTTTTCTGAATGGCAGTATCTAAATGTGTTGACATCAACATCTTCAAGGATGCCTTAGATGGGGGACCTCTAGGATGATCAAAACAAACAGAAGTGTCAACAATTCTCGGATGCTTTACCTTTAATATGTGAAGATCAGATTCTAATGAGTGACCTACCAAAGTGTCATTAGATGAGATTATTTCCAGTATCTTCTTTTGGACATCTTCAAGTGTTGTTTCAACATTCGTCAACATTTCTTCTGTAATTCCTGAATACTGTGTAACATAATCAATAATAGGCTCTGAAGGTTTAACCAATTCATCATACAAAACATTATTGTCAAAATCTGTAATTGAAACTCGGGTTAAAACTCTTCCTTGTAAAGACATACACATTTCACAATCAAGAGCAAAGGTTTTGGAGCCTTCGTGACTGAACGGTTTGGTGCTTTTGTAGTCTGCAGTTTTTTCTATCAACTCTTTGCTAGCTCCTTTAACTTCCTCGTGAATTGGATAATTATTGAAAATCAATTCATCAAGAGTGAGATATAAATCAGGAAGTACAATTTTTCTATTTTCATTTTCCTTCTTTATTGCTGCCTTCTGTTTGTTGGATAGGGTATATGAAACCAAGGATGAGTATGTAGAGTATATACATTTGTTAGATCCAGGCGCTGTCATAGGGATCACTTCTTTAAAATACTGACCAAAATGAGATAGATTTTCATTTAGTTGAAATTTAGAAATGAGTTGTGGATCAATCTCATTTTTCAAGTCGGGCATGCCAAATTCAACGTTAGTCAAACCACGTAAAAATACAACCACAAATTTATCAACGGACTTTCGATTGTTCAATCTACACCATCTTGGTAACAATTGCATGTCTGTTAGCGAGTGGAGAAGCAAATCTCTGATAGAAGAAATAGTTGCCTTTTTGGGTCTATCACTCAAAATCGTTAAAGATGGTTCATCTTGAAGGAACTTTTTCTTTCTTAAAACAACTGTTTGGGCCACTGATGACCTTCTTCTTTTTGATCGTCCTTTTGTTGCAGCTTCGTCTATTGTAGAATCTGTAACGTCATCTATAGCTGACTCATTGATTTGATCAGATTCTACTGGTAAGACATCAATGCTCCTCATTCTTTCAAGCTTCCGTTTTTGCTTTAACGCTTTCCTAGCGGCATTTCTTGACTTCTTCGTCTTTGTTGTGATGTCGGAATCAGCGGATTCATTTTCACCCGCCTCAACTGGGCTCAAAGATCGCAAGGTGCCCAAAAACTTTTCCCTTTCCTGAAAAGAAGAGTCTTCAACCGTAATACTCAGGCGAGCAACACGGTGGTGCATAGTATTCCCATCCTCACTTTCAGCAGGGAAAACAGCGTCGCTCATATCAGGACTAACAATTTCTGGATATAAATAATCAATCTATTTTGCAAATAAAAGCACAGATTAAAATATTCTCTTTTACTTTTCAGAATGACCAAACTGATAAACTTTTCAAAGAAGCAGGGTTTTTAGTTGCAAAGCTTGTCTTTAAGAGATCGAAAAGGCCAAAAGCTGAAGTTTGTTGAGGATCTGAATTTGAAGAGGCGCGTCATAAATTTGGCTCAGTTTCTTCACGATTCATCATCACCCCGCTGAACTGATGATATGTTCCATTCAGACCAAGAAAACGACTCATCAAGAAGTTGTATTTTCGTGATGGAGTCAAACGATGCAACTATGTGTATATTGTCATATGATATGACCTGATCTTCAGATGGCTTCAGCAATTGTGATTCAATCAGTTGGCCGCACAGCTTAATTAATTTTTCATCGTTCTTTAGCAAAGACGATGGTAGATAAACAAGTTGAGAAGGTGTGTTACATTCCAGTAGGAGCCGGCGAATATATTGTTGTATGAAATCAACAATGGGAATAGTCATTGAGTTATATGTCCATAGCGATACGTTTGAGAATAAAACTGTAGCAGACTTCCACTGTGATTCATTAAGAGAATTGACCACGTAATCCAATCTTGCCTTCATCAATGGCAGAACTTTGGATTTAATATACTTTTTTATAGAATCCGCATCATTGATAATGAAAGAGTTTATAGTTGTTGTAAAATCACTTGAATCGCAGTCTTTAAACAAAAAAACGTCTATTGATGCTGCCTGGCCTTTCAGAATATCCAAAAGATACACGCATTTATCTTCCAAGTTTTCTAATATCGTATAAACTTCAATTTTTTGATTGTTCAATTGGTTAGATTTTGGTTCTTTGATGTATGTATAATTGAGTAGATCTTTTAAAGGTAGAGGAATTTGATCATCGCTTGGTGCTGCCAACTTGCAGTATTTGTAAAGAACTTTAATAAAATCAAGATACTGGTCATTGGATGGATAAAGTAAGAGAAAAGTGTGATCTGACTTGTAATCACTTGATTTAGTCCTTCCAATCAATTCTATCAAAGTATCTATACTAATGCTCTTTTGCATGCTTTCTCATTGGTAAGAGAAATGTGTGATTTCGTGGCTAAATGTAAACATGACAAAAAAATATAAAAACCGCTTCTTTTAACTTTTCATGTTACACCAACCAACATTCATATTCCTTAATTTTAAATTTACATAAATGTCTATACGGGGGAAGAAAGCTATTTACTATTATCATTATAGTCAACGCTTTTACGGGCCCTTGGGCCAGCCGTGCGACGCTTGACACGGTTATACATTGTGACATCGTAGTTGAAGATAAAATCAACAATCACCCAGGACCAACTTTGATGAGTAGGTAAATTTTCGTAAAATTCAGGAGCTTGCTTTCTCAACTCAGGAAGTTTAGACCATGCAATGAATGGGAAATCATGATGTTCAGTGTGGTATCCAACGTTCCAAGTGAAAAGATTCAAAAGTCCGTAATATGAGTATGTTTCGGTTGGCGGTTTTGAATCAAATAGTTTGTAATCTTTAGGAGGATCAAATATGTAATGTTCTGCAACGAAATGGCCAGCAGTTGGATGTAATGAACCAGCCAAAAACGATGACATAAAGAAATAAATCAATGAGTACCAACCCCAAAATTTCACAATAAGATAATCAACAAAGAATTGCACAACCACATTAAGCAAATGAATGTAAGTAAATTCAATTGATGTCACAAACATTGGACGTAAAGCGTAGAATAATATTTGAAAAGTTGCAAAAAAGGCTTTACCTAAGACATTGGATAGTACCATTGCTTCGACATAGGTTGGGATATCAGTGTCATAAACGTCATCACCCAAAAACTTGTGATGTAATTGATGATATGGTTGGAACGAAGCAGAATATGGAATTCCAATAGGTAGGTTAGCAAATATTGCGAAAAGCTTGTTGTGAAGAGGCTTTTTGAAACCTAAGTTATGTGATAATTCATGAATACATAAAAAGCAATTCTGACTAGCAAATGCACCTATAAAATAAGCTGTCAAGATAAATTTCCAAGAAAAAGGGTATGTATTCCTTAAAAAGTATGCTAGGGTAAACTGCAAACTGACTACGCCAAATGAAATCCATTTCGTCAACGGTTCATGGCCTGTCAACTTGTTAACGTGTGGATATTTTTTCAAAATGGCTTTCCTTCTTGAAATATGAGGATCTTTCTCATTTGTCCAGAAAAATTCATGGGGTGCCATAGTTTCACTTTTACTCTCTGACATATCAGTAAACAGAGAAGAAGCAGTGTTTCGAATGGTAAAAGCTTAAATATAGTAACTAATAACACCACTTTAGAAACCTGAATCGGAACGAAATGTGATCTGATCTGATTGTAATGGTATATATTACCCGGACAACCAATTCGCGTTTGAAATTTCACTTCTTTTCTCGAGACAGGTAAATGATGATATTTTTATACAATGTAGCATCAAAGTATCCTCAGATTACCTTGAAATTTAGATTATCAAGTAGGATTCAATCACTTTGGTGAGTATTTTAGATTAAGAAGGAAAAAATCATTGTGGCAAGCCTTTTAAATTTTAGTTTTGTGTTCAAAAATTGATAAGAATCTAATATTTCCGTTAACCCAGTGAACTACCCCACCTAAAATTGATATCTGATATTTGACTTGCATAAAAAGACCCTTTTCACACCATCACATAAATACAACTACGAAGAACATGTTTGCATATTCCAAGTTATCCCTTAAAACTACTAAATCTGCAGTGCAAGGTGTTAGAACAATGGCTACCAAGGAAAATCTTGTGGAATTCAATGTTCTAGGTAATGCTAGAACAATCACATTGAATAGGCCTGGTAAACTCAACGCTTTGAACACAGAGATGTGCAAGGAAATTACTCCGAGACTTATCGAATTCTCTAATTCTAATGCTGCAAAAGTTATTCTTATAAAGTCAAATAGTGACAGAGCATTTTGCTCCGGTGGAGATGTTGTTCAATGTGCAAAGGACAACTTAGCAGGCGATCAAACTAAATCATTGAAATTTTTCCAAAACGAATACAATTTAAACTACCTTTTATCAATATACGGTAAACCTATTGTTTCCTTAGTCAATGGTATTACCATGGGCGGTGGTGTTGGTTTATCTGTACATGGTGCATTTAGAGTTGTGACGGAAACCACTAGATTTGCTATGCCAGAAACTTCAATTGGATTTTTCAACGATGTAGGTACCTCCTTCTGGTTACCAAAACTTGATTCTAACTTAGGTTACTATCTATCATTAACTGGTGATGAATTGCACGGATTTGATACATTATTAGCAGGTTATGGTACTCATTATGTTCCAACAAACAGATTCCCAGATTTGATTAACAGGCTATCTGAATTGGAGTTGAAGGAATTAGCTGTTGATACCAGGAAAAATACTTTATTTAACCACAAAAGCAATGCACAACTTTTCGCATTAGTAAATACCATTATTGAAGAATTCACTGTAGAAATTCCAAAGAACCATAAATTCAAGTATAACAATGAACAGCTTGATGTTATTGAAAAGTGTTTTAATCCAGATACTAATAAATCTGTTGTTGATGTTATCAAGAGCTTACATAAAGATGGATCTAAATTTGCACTTGAAACTATTGATAAACTTCACACAAAATCACCACTTTCATTGCACTTGAACTGGACCATTTTACAAAGAAACAGGAAATCTACAATTCAAGAATCATTAAACAGAGAGTTGAAGTTAGCAGCTAAAATGATGACAAGCTATAGAGATAATGATTTCAATGACTTCATCAAGAACAAGTTAATTGAAAAGAATTCTGAAGCCATTACTTCTAAGTATGCAAAAACTGTTGATGATGTGCAAGCAAGTGTTGTTGATGATTTAGTTTCACTTGATGTGTATAACCCAAAGAATACAAAGACACCTGAAGAATCAGAGAAATTAATTGAAATGTTAAACAACTTGAAGATCAACAGTTTCAACAACATTGGTGAAAGAGTACCAAATTTTGCAAACTATCCTCACCATATGGGACTACCAACACAATCTGAAATTGAAGCGTTTGTGAAAGGTAATGAATCTGAGACTGCATCTGATGCGAAAGTGATGGTTACTTTCAAGGAAACACTTGAATATTTCAGATCTAAATATGATGGTAGAGCCGGTGTTGATGCTAAAGTCAAGTTAGTTTTAAACAGAAAGTCACATCCAAGCTCTATAAACGAAGAATTTTTAGAATGGAGAGATTAGAGTTTGATTAGAAACATAGAGTAGCATAATTTCCAATGATGATGATGTAATTATTTATAAATTACCAACTGCGTTAATTTCTAGCGCTGGTGATATTATTCCGTCTTGTATAAAGTAATAAAATTAATATAGTATACACAATTTTTGAAAATTCGGCTCAACTGTTTTTACAGAGTGTTGGATTCCTCATTTGTAAGTAAGAAGTATGAGTGAACCACCAAGCAAGAAAGCTAGAATTGATGCAGAAGCAATAAACAATACTGAGCCTGTAGTAGATGAAGATCATGAAGAAAATAATGAGTTTGGGTTGAATTCTTCAGATTTAGAAGATTTACTTGCAGATTCAGATACCGATGGTGAGAATGTGCAAGGTAACGATTCGGACGATATAAACGATCCTGAAATAAAAGAATATGTTGAGAAGTATCCTAAATTAAGGAAACAAGAAGATTTGAAAACGTGTGTTGAGTTTATCAAATTGTTAGAGACTGCAAAGATAGACCCATTTTCGAGCTACGATTTGGATATTAATACAATTATCAGTGATCCAAACTATATTATCAAATCGTGCAACAATCTTGATGAGATTGTACGAAGGGATCTTTGGGATGAGTATTGCAAAAATGTATATGTGAAAGAAGAATCAGATGAAAGTGCATTCCCAGAAGTACAATTTGTTAAATTTATCAAGCAGTTTGCAAATGATAATAAATTTCCTAAATTTTATACTGATTTCAATAGGATTGCATTACGGAAGGAGAAAAGTAAGGGTGATTCCGTTTACTCTGATTTGTGCAAGGTTGTAAGTAAGGAAAAGCGTCAAGAGATATTCAATATTGCGAAAGAGTTTACTCAAATTGATGATCCTGAAAAAGTTGATTATTGTTTAAAGAAATTATCAAAGTTGAAACAAGAAGGTGATATACTTGACTTTATCAAGGAGAATAAAATTGTTGATGGCTACATCATCTACTTACTAAGCGAAGATCAACTGAAAGATTTACTTGATCGAATGTATACCGAGTAAAAACAGATTTATTATATAAAAAAAAGCATGTAAAAGGATATAGCAAGTATAAGGACTAACAATCACCTGTTAATTTATTTTTCGGCCATGAATAACCAGTATGTTTCCATAAAGTATTATTCCAATTTTGATAAGCTAACGGATGCTTTTCGATGTAATCAGCGGTTGGATAATCAGGTGGATCACAGGTAAGATTGATTTGATCTTCAGGTTGATAAATTCTGACATAATCGACTTCCATTTCAACTGGGAATTCAATTGATGGGAAATCTATATAAGCCCAATTTTTGGATATACCCAAATTCAAAATCATTGACATTGGTTCCTTTGAAATTCTACGCCATCCAATGTTACCATTTGGAGCTAAAGCATTAGCATGAACTGTTAATGTTGGATTTTGACCAACAAACCATGTAAGGTAACCTGTACTATCATCATTCAGATATTCAAATGAATAACTTTGGAAAAATCTTTCACCTACACCTCTTTGATACCAATCAGTATTTAAAGTTGTAACACCTGAAACAGCTTGTTGGAAAGGACCACCAGCGTACGTATTAATAGTTGTAACTGAAGCATTATGAATTACAATCCAATTATAATCTGGGATATACCAAATATCCATTGGAGCAATTTGCATTGATTGAGATGCAACACCGCATCTAATATTTGTATCAACTTCAGCTTCAATAATATCAATTTCTGGAGCACCTCTACCAACACCAATATTTGGATGATCTTCACCTTTACAAGTACAAGAACTTAATCTTTGACCAGGTAAAAGGTTAATACCATCAGGTGAGGATTGATTTGGTGTAATACCTGCATCACATGAATCATAAGAATAAGGCCAAACACCATCAGTTGTTGCCATATAACCAGGACGACCTAAATTACCCATTGACCAAGCACCTGGCCATAAACCTGTAATATTACCATACATTGGTAATTTGATTGAAACTTCCATAACACCTTGAGTGAAGCACATTCTATTCCAAGAATGTAACATACCAGATCTATAGAATAAATTATGATTTTTAAAAGCATCCATTCTCATTCTGAGTGTACCATTTTTGGTTGTAACAGCATCTGGATCATACCATTCTAAATCTTTAGTTGCATCATAATGGAAATTTGGAGCATACCAAAATTGTTCATCACCTTCATAGAAAGTACGACCTTCAACTGCAAATTCATCTGAGAATACCAATTTCCAATCAGAACCATCTCTTGCCTTTCTTGTAAAATATTCCTTTGGAGTATCAGGGTCAACTAATTCTGTTCTAATTGCTGAAAGTTTTGGATAAACCCAATTAGTTAACAAAACGATACCTTGCTTTGAAGATTCACCATTTGAACCACGTAATCGAGCTGAAGCTGAAATTGCATTACGATGATTATTGACATGAGTATAAGTAATAGCAGGTGAAAGAACGAATAAACATAGGAAACCGATACCTAAAAGTAGTAAACCAATAAATGTTGAAGTTGATCTTTTATCCATTGATTTTAAATCATTCCAAAGTCTATGTTTATTATAATTAGCTTCTTCTATTGGATCTGGATTATGTAAATAATCATCATCTTCCTTTTCATCGATTAAAAGTGGGAAAGATGAAGCAGGGTATCCACCAAATGGAGAAAAATCTGTGTCTACTATGAAAGGATTTGATTCTGCATCTGATAAATAACCATCTGAATCTAACTGAGATTTATTTGAAGTTGATATTCTATGTGAATTGATTGAATTTGAAGATTCCATTTTAGAAGAATATCTTTTTGGGTATCTATCTAAGTCATTTGCCTTAGCTTCATTGTAAATACTATTGAGTTTATTCGAAGATGAAAATGGATTAAGCAAAGATGAAGAAGTTGAAGAATTTCTAAAGGAGTTGCTATATCCTAATTGATGTTGTTTAATTTCAGGGGATGAAGATGAACCTTGTAAAAGTCTGTTGGTTGAAGAATTCAAATTACCACTGTTTTCACCTGAAGAAGTTGTATCATCATAACTTTGACCTTCATAATTATGTGAAGATTCAAGTTCGGTATTAAACGGATTATCATGGAAAGTTACATTTTCTTCACTAGAAGCGGAATCTGATCCACCAATATGTGGGGAAGCTGCTGTAAGGTTTCTAGGAGGCATTATGAATGTAAATGAACTTTAATATGGAAGAATATTTTATTTTTATCCCTAGTTATTTATTTATATTTTGATAAAATATGACGTAAGAAGAGTGGCTTAAAAATTAAAATCAAAGTGAGGGATCTTTTTCAACAAATTGGAATATTCCACTAATAGTGTTTTATTGAAAGTATGTAAGTTCTGTGATATGTGTGTGTTGTGCTAGAAGTGAGCGAATGTGATGGTGGATAGGAAAATAACCAAAAATAGAATTGCAATCTAGGAAAAAAAAAGACACTATTCAATATTTCTCTCTGGATGCGTGATGATGATTTTGACAGCGAAAAGCAAACAAAGTTGTGAATGAATGCAAATAGCTGTAAATAGATGGTGAATATAGTGAATACAGTAAGTGTGTCTGTGTGTCTGTATACTGCAGTAGAGTAGATGTATAGTTTGGAAGAAGAAAAGAAAAGCCAGAAGCAAAGAGCCCTTGTGTAGGATCCAAAATCGGTGCCTTCACTCCTCCCAATCTGTAATCTGTTCTGGCCCATTCAGCAAGAAAGAATCAAATTCCAAAATTAGCAGATTGAGAAAGAGCTCGCGACTGTGGGCAAATTTACTGGGAAAGCCACTGGGAATTCACTGGGAATTCACTGGGAATTCACTGGGAATTCACTGGGAACTTACTGGGCGACGCGCTCGCAGGCCTGGCCCAAAGGGGAAGGAGGGAGCGACCGCGTTGCGAAGAGAATGGCTTCTATGTACAAGGTGCTTACGCTATATGATGTTACATATATGGTTCTCTTACTCATCGGGAGATGGTGCCTCCATCTCAGCAATCTTCTCCTTGTCGATGGCGTAGTTCATGAGGGAGAATCCAAGAACACTAAAGAGAAGCATGTTGGTCATCAGCTTGAACACAAACTCTGCTGTACTCATCACTGCTGGGTCTCTTGGCCCCCAGGTACCGTACGCAATGTAATATATCGCTCTCTTTTCGTCCTTCGTGAGGTACTCCCATCCGAATTCTTGCTTCACGTTCAAATAACTTATTATATCTTGTTGTGTGTCAAAATTTAGTGACTTCCATCTTTTCTCAATATTACTAACATCAACATAGTACTCTGAATCATCCTCACCTTCAATCTCGTCTTTATTCTTTTCTTTTGCAATAGAATTCACTTCACTGTAGCTACGTTTGGAGTTGTTCACTTTTTGGTACAAGTTACTCTGGAAACCTATCACACTTGTCCTACGCACAACGCCCGGTGCAAGTTTAGCCCCGCTTAATTGAGAATGCGTTGATACTCCTCTAGAAAACAATCTAATGAACCCCCTACCTAGCATAGTTTATTATTGCAAACCTCTGACCTCTTTTCATTACAACGCTGTTGAACTTTGTAATCAATTCAATTTCGCTCAATATTGATTTTCATGAATGAATGGGGCTCAGCCATGCAAATGTTTGTGTCTACTCAGCCTATTCATTACTTTTGTTTCTTTAAACTCCTACTTTGTGTCGTATTTCCACTCGGTAATGAATAAATAAAACTGCCTGTAAGTACCAGTACAACACCAACAACCCCGTTCCTGTTTACTGGGGCTTCAAATAGATAGATACTAATGAATAACGAAAGAAATCGCCGTATAATCAAGGTAAGACTCAATGTCAATGCTGTCAACTTAAATGTTAAAATGTTAACACCGATAACACAGAATAGCTGTGTTACCAAATTCCACAGAATAATTTGATAATCTGTATTTTTCACTGTAAATTCCTTCAAACTGCTGGATATAACACCAATCAATGGTAGGTACAATAATAACCCAATTAGGTAATTATAATACATCACAAGTTTCCAATCAGCTTTCAACGATTTGCTCTGATATATTTCAGATGTATATAAAGAGGTCATACTGGATACCAAAACTAAACTGATTAGTAGGAAAACTCCAATTTTATCGTTTGATCCACTTATTCTATCAGAGTTCTCTTCCACGCTAATTGTAAACAGTCCACTTCCAAATGCAATTAATGTAGACCCAATCATTTTATTGACCCCGTATCTTTTCCCCCAAAAAATCCATCCCAAAATCAATGTAGCTGGAGGTCCTAATGATTTAATAATTATATGTGTAGCCATAGACATGTTGTAATTAAAAACATAATTGCTCAAACTGGCACACACATTTTGAATAATAATTGGTACCAAGTATTTAATTGACCATGGATTATATCTTCTCTCAAATTTTTTCATCCAAAACCCTGTCATATTGAGGTATACTGATAAAGATAAAAAAATGAAAACATATTGCAAGAACGTGAGTACAGTTGTAATTTGGGCATCTCTTTTCACTAAAGTTTCAAAATTAAAAGCATTCGAACAACAACTAGCTATTGTAAAACCTATAATAAGGGGCACCATTGACACATGTCAAATAGCAAAGTTACAGTTGTATTATTGCACGGCAGCCAGTTCTCATTTTTACAAATTCACGGCTAGAGGGCTCAAAAACTAAATCTCAACATCAAACTCCGCCGTCTACATCATTTCCATACTTTATTCATCCTGCAACCCAGTTGCTGTGAACATAAGGAAACAGTTATATAAACAATGCCAAAACAAAAATTTAAAAACAAACTACCTCCGCAGCATCATTTCACCCTTTCTCATATACTGTCACAGGAATCTGTACGAGCCAATCTACAAAATGTCAACGATTCCATTATAAACACTGTAACATTGTACAAAAAGGATATTGCAGACGAATTGAGAGAACTTACGAAAACTGAAAATGAATTGATAACTAAAATTCAGCACGTTGAAGAAGTGTACAATATCATGCATAACTTGCGTGTCGAAGCTATAACGGACACTCAAATTTTAGAGAGTGAACGTAAAATTAATGGCATAAATAGCAAATCACGTAAGAATAAAAATAAAGGGATATCGATGTTTGGTCTTACTTTTAATAAACAGGAAGATAATCAATTGGATCAGCTTTTAAAAATTGAGGAAAACCTTAATTATATTATTGAAGAATCAGTTAGTCAGAAGAAAAGAATGGACAGAATGGTTAATAGACTGAAAAAAATTGAAACCAAACTGCCTAAACGGTTAATACTATTTGATGAAGATAGCTCACTTAAAGAACATTATAAGGATCTATACGATTATGGAATGAAGGATTCCAATACAAAAGCTAACAATAGGAAAGTTAAAAGAAATTCGGTTTCATCTAGCAAGTCCAAAATATCACAGCAAAAACTTAACCAATATCTTACTATTGAGAATGAGCTGGAACAATTAGCTATTCAGAAATCAAACCAAATGCAGGAAAACTCAAAATCTTCATTGATAAGCTTAAAAGAGAACACATCTTCAATACTTTCAGCTGATATGAATCCAATTATATACGTCATGGGCCAAAAGATACCTACCCCTACATGTAAAATAAATGAAGAGTTAGTCACTATTCGAAATGATAACGTCAACGATCAAAACGGTTCTTCAGATTTAGTAGATGAATTGAAAAAATTGTACAAATAGTGATAAAAGCATTCGTGTGTATAATCCTTTATAATATACCCCACTTAGAATTAACTATTTTTCGCTTTTCCTTTCAATACCAATCTGTTCCACAACAGACTTAAATAGCGGTGACATGTTGGAAGTCTGATAAAGTTCAGTTAGTGTTTTATTTTCCTCTTTCTTCTTCTGTTCTTGATTTTCAATCATATCAACAAATGCTGGATCAATAGGTATAGATCCAAGAAATTTTAAGTTCAATTCTTTCGCCAAGCTTTCACCTCCACCTTTACTAAAAATATTAGTGCATTCAGCACAGTAGGGGCAAACAAATCCTGACATGTTTTCTACTATACCTAAAACTTTAAATGCTGCCTTTTCACAATAATTTATCTCTTTCCTCACATCATTCAAAGAAACAGCCTGTGGGGTAGTTACTATAACTGCTCCATCAATAAGTTCAGGACTTTTATTCAATTCTTCAGCAATAGCAATGTGTTCGTCTGATGTCCCCGGTGGTGTATCAATAATCAAGTAATCTAAATCCCCCCAAACAACATCTTTAAAGAACTGTCTAATCATGCCGGTCTTTTTTGGTCCTCTCCACACAATTGAATCACCACGATCATTGAGGAGGAATCCGAGAGACATTAATTTCATGGACGTATCTTTGTCACTGGAAAGAACAGGTGTATGAACAGGAATCCATCCTTCCTCAGACTGATGGATCTTGCTATTTTCAATTCCAAACATCCGTGGTAATGATGGACCAGTCAAATCAATATCAAGAACACCCACTTTAAAACCTTGAGATGCTAATGTAAGCGCTATTTGCGTTGTCACTGAGGACTTACCAACACCGCCTTTTCCGGACAACACAAGCAACACATGTTTCACATGTTTCAACGACTTTGGCTTTTCTGTATCAGACATTCTTGCGAACGTAAAGGCTCCCTAAAGACCAAACTAGTCCGCTGACAAAAGGAAGTGAAATAAAATGTTCCACCTGCAGTGATAAAACCGCCAGCTTACGTAATAGCAAGTCCTAGCGGCTCAGCCTTTTTTTTTCCTTCCCCGATAGCACCCGCGGCTCGGAAAAAATTGCGCCAATGCACGTGACTGTGGCAAACTTGCAATCAAGGATTGATAAAATTACCCAGAACGGAAATCCTGGTGAAATTTTTCACTGGCATTCAGGCCAGAAACGGATTTTCATACGGTGGTACGGGGAAGGAATGGACTCATCATCGTTAGGTGGAGTAAAATGAAGCATTAGTGATCCATGTTGGATGATAATTTCGGATCTTTGCATTTTAACGGATTGTATTACCTTTAATTGTGGGGCCTTGTCTTATTGTAAACTTTTTGTTATTTCTTTCCAGCATTTAGATAGCTTATTAATCATTCAAAGTTTAACATATTTCTTCACTTTTAAAACTCTTCTTGAATAAACATACTTAATAGAGTGAAAAGTTTTTGATTCAAGTGAAAAAAAAAATAATAATTTAGGATTACAAATAGAATAAGATTATAAAACAAATGAGTAGTAAAGTCTCCAAGGTTGCAATTATCGGTGCTGGTCCATTAGGTTTAGGTTTTGCAAAGGCAATTGCAGCTGAACCAAATGCCAAGAAAATCTTTAATACTGTTGATGTTTTCGAAAGAAGACCACAAGCTGGTGGTTTATGGAACCATACTGGTGACAAATCTAACGTTACATTCGAATTGACAGAATCTAAGAACAATCCAAATGCTTTGAAAGTTATCGACAATGATCCACATTTATCACCATTGTACAAGCATACAGAAACAAATATTATCAAACAAATGATGAGATATAAAGATTTCCCATTACCTGAAAGATCTAACACCTTCCCAAACAGAACTGAAATTTTAGACTATCTTCTTGATTATCAAAAGACAATTCCAAAAGATATTATAAATTTTAACTTTAACAGTAAAGTTTCATCACTTTTGAAAAACCCAGAATCTAATAAATGGGAGCTGAAAGTTAAAGATTCTGATGAAACAAAGAACTATGATCAAGTTATTCTCGCACATGGACATTTTGATACTCCTTTTGTTCCAAAAACTGATGGACTCTTAGATTGGTTTAAAAAGGATCCTTTATCTGTTTCTCATGCAAAATATTACAACGACACTGAAAAATTTAAAGATCAAAAAGTTCTAATCATTGGTAATTCTGCTTCCGGTATCGATATTTCAACTCAATTGTTAACTGTTGCTAAAGGTATTACCATGTCTTGTGTTGGTGAACCAATGTTTAAAGGTGTTATTGAATCCGAAACTGAACAAGTTGATAGAATCGTTAAATATGATATTGATAACAACAGATCAGCTATTACCCAATCCGGTAAGGTGATCTCAAACATTGATAAAGTTTTATTCTGTACTGGTTACCTGTATGAAATTCCATTCCTCAAGTCATACATCACTGGTCCAAAGGCAATAATCACTGATGGTTCCAACTTACGTCATTTATACAAACAACTTTTCTACATCCCAGATCCATCACTTATACTTGCAGGATTACCAAAATCTATTATTCCATTCCCATTTGCTGAAGCTCAAGGACAATATGTTGCTAGAATTCTTTCAGGTAGATTATCATTACCATCAACTGAAGAAATGTACGCAGATTATGAAAAAGAAGTTGCTGAACGTGGTAACGGATCAAACTTCCATGTAATGGGACACTTAAAGGATGCTGAATACTGTAATGAAATGTTTGATTTAATTAAGGGTACCGAAACGGAAGGTTTCACAGCAAAGTTCTGGGACAGCGAAATGTTAGAAATGAGAGAAAGAACTGGCGAAATGAAGAGAGAAAGATTCCACGTTCTTGTCAACTACGCTAAGGAACTAAGGGCTAGAGGAAATCCATTTGTCAGATTAGACCAACAGTAATTTGAAAAACACATATATCACTCATAAAATGTATTTTACCCTCTTTTGTCTAACGCATTAATTCAATTCGTTATTATTATCAATAACTTTAATATGTATTGTAGAGTACTAACATGTAGATACGTATTACCCTATACTCGAAATAATGATTTTAAATCCGCCTGTGAGTGCATCAATTCAAACAGTTTCCTCCTATTAGAAGCGTATTCAAACTGGGTAATACCATGAAGTAATGAATCGGCAAGATCATCACCTTTGACAACTCCCCAGTTATCCATGGTTCTATTATTGTTGATCGTGTGCAGTAGATATGCGACTTCAAATAATCTTCTCGTCTCTGATTTGAACGACCACGCCTTGTTCCAACTTGCCAACCAATCCGTTGAGCTTGCTGCATTTGATAGATTGTCAAACATTAACCTTGAAAGTGTAAATTTTGATCTGACATTAGGTAAAGTTTTCATATGTGGGTACCTCCTCGGTTGCAAATTCACTTCCTGAAGCAAACCATAGAGCATACTCAAAATAAGGTTGATTCTAAAGGACTTACTCTCTGCCTCATTTTTCACTCTTTGTAGAAGATAATAATTCTGCCAGTACTTAACCATTGCACCAGGTGGACTCGGTTGCAGTTCAATTGTGGAGCTGTTTGTATAGTTATTTAATGTTATGCCCATGCACAACATTGCTTCGATTGTATTTGTTTTCAATGTTGATTCCAACACTGACGACGCTCCTCCTGTCCGAAACCTCTGTCGTTCAAATACAACAGTTAATGGACTTGCCGTATTGTTATACGAAAGTATCTCATTTTGCAGGAAATCACACGTGATCTTGGAGTAGTTTACAGGATTGAACTGAAACTGTATATTTGGTTCAAGGTTCCTTTTAAACCATCTATGCAACTCTAAGACCCCTTTTTCATTTCTATGTAGATGTGAAAGTGACATATTTTTCAATCCCATGTCTAAAGATATGACATTTTCCGGTGATCTAGTTGCATCAGATGTTATATTTTCCTCAAGGTTTTGCAAAATTGATTCCTTTCTCGTATCGAGTGGTAGAGTATATCCCAGCTTTGTGTACAATTGCAGTATATCACTTTTAACTAGCTTTTGAGTAGACGCAAGTTTGACCAGTTTGCTCATAGCTTGGATCAAGAGTTTGTTTACAATTCGGGATCGATATACGGTCTGCTCGACTCGATGAGCCGAAAAAAAATGTGTTCGCCGGTTAGCGCTGCGAGAAGGGAAGAATTGCTGGGACCTGACGGAGAGGTTTGGATTGGAGAAATACACGAGGGGTAATATGCTTTTAAGTGTGGAAACGGTGGTATAGCTTTGATACAACAATAGTAATATGGGGTATTTTGTTCTTCCGCCGGAGTATATACCCTATATTTCAACAGCAGTTAATTTTGTTATTTCATTTACACCTCTATTTTCATATGGATCAACGGTTTTAAGTATACGAAAGAATCAAACATCACAGGGATTCTCTATTGATATATGTGCTACAATGCTGATTGCATCGATTTTGAGAATATTTTATTATTTTAATGATCCATTTGAAGCTACATTATTAAGACAGTGTTTTGTAATGGTTTTCATTCAAACTATTTTATTAAGAGTTGCACTTAAATATAGAAGTGAAGATGCTGTTCATTTTGAAGAATACAATAGTAATTGGGAGGATATATTTCAAAAGTTTTTAGTGTTGAATAAACAGAGTATTGATGAAACATTAGAATCTTATGATATTGAGGATAATTTTAAAGAATTGGAAATTTCAAATGCCATTAAGGGAGTTGGAGTTATGATTCTCAGATGTACATACCTTAATTTTATTTTGATAATATCATGTGGTGTTCAATTGATTAAAGATATAGTTAGATTATTTGATTATCATTATACAAGACCATTTAAATTTTGGCAATGGAAAGATGAAATGTCATATTGGAAATTTCTTATTGGATTTATAGTAGTACTAACATTGATTCAAATTATTTTTGTTGGGAATGAATATTTAGGTATATGTTTTGGTACAGTTTCATTTATGGTTGAATCTTCATTACCTTTACCACAAGTTTTGTTATTTCAAAGATTGAAAAGTGTTGAAAATTTTAAGACAATATTACTTTTATCATGGCTTGGTGGAGATGTGACGAAGATTAGTTATTTATTTTTCGGGACGGATAATGTTGGAGTGATTTTCATATTTGCTGCTTTTTTTCAAATGAGTCTTAATTTGGTTATAACATATCAGTTTTTCTATTATAGAAATTTAGAACGTGAAAGTACTGATATACCAATGACGCATATACCGAGTATCAATGAAAATAATGGTACATTTGTTAATAAGAGTAGAGCAGCATCAATTTCATTAAATGGAATGATTACGAAATCAAACAGTGGGAATATCATACCTCAAAATCAACATTATCAATCCAAACAGGGGAACACGATACCATTTGATTCTAGAAAAAGTAAATCAATTTTAGATTTTGTTGACGAAGAGAATGAGGAATTAAATGATAAAGGGGGGAATGATGAAGAAGATGAACTTGAAATTGCTGATGGAATTCCATCTGATTTACTTGAATTTAAACAAGATAGTCAAAGACGTACTACTAGTATTGATTACGATGCAAGGGAAGAGATTGCGCGTATGGATCATGCTAGGTCAAGAGCAGGGACTATTAATTCAAGATGAGATATAAAGGTGTAAATTAATTGTACTATTTAGATTTAAAGCTATAAATTATAGAAGGATTGAACTAAAATTATGAGTGTGAATTTTGAGATTTAATTCTTTCATCATTCATATCCCACCATAGTTGGAAAGTATTAGTTTCATCATTATAGGAACGATCAACGTCCCAAGGTTTAGGTGATAGAATATAATGAATATTTTTTATACGATTTGTATCCCATAATTGAAGGTGTTGAAATTTAAAAGTTTTAAGACAGTTGTAAATGTAAGATATTGGGAGCCAATTTTGATGGAATAAGTCAGCAAGTAAATCTTGATCAGGGAACTGATAATTTGAAGTTGCAGTTGGATCATTTAATTTTGAGAAAATTTGATCAAATAAATGTAATGAAGGATCAACTATTAAAATACCAGAATTACATTTTGATAAACCTAATTTTGAAGAAGGACCAAGAATTGAATGAGGGATTGAATGGTTTGTAAATACACAAGATGAAGAATTCCAATCTTTTGGATAATGAGAGAAATTGAATGGATTACAAATACAAGCATGAGTTGAAGCGAATTTATGACCATTGAGTGGTAAATCCATTAATTCATCCATATTTTGCAGTACCAACATATCAGAATCTAATTGAATTATTCTTTCGAAAGAGGTTAACTTAAAACAATAAAGTTTTGACCAAGTATCGATAAAACGTTTATCGAAATTCAAATTTGGAGATTCAGCCGGATTCAAAGTTTCAATTAAAATTGTTTGAATATTTGAATCATGTAATTCTTGAATTGAAGATTGCGATAGTTTGTTGGTGTGTAATGCAACTAAGGGGAATTTTGAATTGCATTTCTTTAGTGAATAATGAAGTGTAAGTACGCCATTAAGATAAGAATCCGAAGTGATAAGAGTTGCCCATATACGTGGGTGATTAATAATATGCTTGACTGTCATATAGTACGTCTGTGATGTGTGATGTGTGTAAGTGTAAGTGTAAGTGTAAGTGTAAGTGTAAGTGTAAGTGTAAGTGTAAGTGTAATTGTAATTGTAATTGTAATTGTAATTGTGTGTGTTGTAAGCAAAGAGATAAGATTAGATAAGGAATAGATAAGGCTACCAGAGATACAAACAGATAACAAAGGTAAGCAAAAAGGGTTGTTTATAAGCTGGCCCTAGAGAAAAAACGGATAACTGAGATATACCGCTGTATTAATAAGACAGCACCCGTCATAACTAGTGCAGGCCCTTGTTGACGTCTAGCCGTTCCCGGTGGTCCAAACCGTAATCGAATCGTTTCTTCCCAGAAAGAGCACTTTTCCTCTCTTTAGGGGGCTCAGCCTACAACAGGCTTTCCTGTCGCAAGAGAGCTTGACATGCGACACCAACTTTTGTCGCAGTGGCTCAGCATACAACACGCTTTCCTGTCGCGGGCAGACGACAGCTCGCGGGGCCGTTGGCCGGCTGTTGGCGTGAGTTGTGTCCACTCTCGGTGGTGCCCAGATGCTAGCTAGCTGGAACAAGTGCACAACTGCACAACACTCCGTGACTTTTGTCAGCCTTGCACTCTGTTATCCAGTTCTACAGCTCCTTACTCTACCTCTATACTTAGATAAGCGTTTCACCGCTGTCTTTCACCACTTCTGCTGCTTTAAAATCTTTGAGTCTACTCCGGGTTCGTTTTTTTTTCCTGACTAACTAGCTAGGGTTTAATTAATCTCGGCTGTTTCGTTTAATTATTCACCGCAATACAATCAGATCAATCAACATCGCTTAAAATAACGTTGCATATCTAACAACTATCAACCCTAACTAACTATGGTTCTTATCAACGGCGTTAAATACGCCTGTGAGAGGTGCATTAGAGGTCATAGAGTCACAACTTGTACTCATACTGACCAACCTTTGATGATGATTAAACCTAAAGGTCGGCCATCAACTCAATGTGATTTTTGTAAGGAACAACGGAAAATCAGAAATTCTCATGTTCATTGCAAGTGTTCTAAAAAGATAAATTCGAAAACTCAACATGATCCTGATTGTCCATGTCATATCGATGGTCATTGTACTTGTTGTCAAAAGAAAAAGAAAAAGGGTAAAGACAAATACAAAGATATTGAAGCTGAAGCTGAAGCTTCTATTACACCTATTGGTAAAACTCCTGATTCAAATAGTACAACTCCAAATTCTTTACATTCTTTAAAGCAAAGGACAACAAAAACTTCAACTCAAAATCCTTCTCATTTGGCTAAAGATTCTACAACTTATGATCTTCAATCGCCAACATTATCTGAATTATCTCCCGATCTTCAAAATAATTTTTTATCTTCTCAAAACAATTTAAATGATTTAAGACTAAGTGAAGCCCCAAGTATTTCTCAAACCCTTGATAATCCAGATATTGATAATGATGAGTTGAACAAATTATTGCATTCTTGGGACATGTCTTCTCCTCCAATGGGTAATTCAGAAAGTTTGGCATCCATTCTGGCAGATGCTTCATTGTTACCTTCAAATATCAAACAAGCTGATCCACAATCTATGCTTGTTCCTCACCTTTCTCCTCCAAATAACGAAGAAATTCAACAACAACAGCAAGTACAGCAGCAACAGCCGCAACTACTAAGAAACAACACAATTAGCAGTCGCAGAGGGATAGGTGAAATTACCCTTCCAATCGATGAATATATGAAACCACTGAATAGAATGAATATTCATTTTAATAATTTCCTTAGTAACCTCAGTGACAGTCAGACTGACTTAAACTCAATCAATCAACCATCTTATACTGCAAATTCAAACAATAATAATAGTACTACCAATATTATCAATAACAACTCTAATTTATTTGGTAGTGTAGCAAGCAATGCCGCAACTAATAATTCTTCAACTACTTATAATAATTTCCAGGATGATTATCGTGCCACTGCTCAATTTGATATACCCGAAACAAATTCTTCTGGAACTCCTGGGTTATTGGATTTTTTCGAAAATGACGATAGCTTGAAATACAAACCTCAAATTCAGAACACAAATAATAATTCTAATCAAATTAGTAATCAACCTAGTCAACAAAACTATAATTATTCAAAACCTGCAGCAATTCCTGATCATGAAGCTGAATCTTTATTCCCCTTTTTTTCCTTGATTGGTCCTCAAAGTGCAGACGATTTTGCAATTGGTACTAAAAATTTACCTCAACATTCTGTTTTAAACGCTCAAATAAAATTAAAACAAAACCTAACTGGTTCTTCGATCCATTCAATTCATTCAAATCATTCATTTCATTCAGTAAAATCAGTTAATACCGGTCATCATCCTAATCAATCTAGTCATCATCACCATCATCATCAATCCCATTTTCAACCCTACTCAACAAAACCACATCGTACATCTTCGTTTTTATCACTTTCTTCTACTCACTCAAATCATTCATCCCATTCAATTAACTCAATATTGTCTTCACCAGATTCTGTTGCTGATGCTCCTGAATCATTCTTTGGAGTAGATAATGATGCAGCTGATTATAACGGACCTCAATTAAGCAACGCTAAAACTAATACAACTTTGATGGACGATATCTACCAAACGAAAACTTACACCGAAAATCAATCAATTGCATCTGTCAAACAACAACAGCAGCAGCAGCAAGAACAACAACAACAACAACTACAACAATCCAACCAATTGAGGCAAAACCAGAACACAAATCAACAATCGGATTTGTTTCTCTCAGATATATTATTCAGTAATAATGCAGTACAAAAAGAGCCTGCCTTGATTGACGATTTTACTGGTGAAACTTTGAACAACACAACGAATGGAAACGTTGGATCAATAGGCATAATACCTATGACAAGTTCATCTTATCTTACACAGAAAAATCAACAACAATCTAAAAGCAATGATCAATATGATGATCAACTATTGCAATCTCTGGTTAACAATGACTTTGTCTAAGTTACCTTATTTAATCTAATGACTTACTAATCTTATTTAATGCTATTATTTTTATCTTTTAATCATACTATTCGCAATAAATCTGTGTACACTAATAATTTTGTCTTCTGCTGAGCCGTCGACTTTGAGGAACACGCTTTTTCTATTCACCTTTAATGGTGGTGAGATTTAAGCCAACAAACACTGTTTAGTATAACTCAAAGTATACACAATGTCGTTTAGATCCACAAGGAAGTATGTGCCGGACTTATTGGTTCAAGCAAAGGATACTGATCCGGATTTGAGATTCATGGCATTGAACGATCTTGAAAAGGAAATCGAAAATACAACAAGTCCAATCAGCTACAATCATCTGACCAGATATGCTGAAACGATACTTAAATGTCTTGATGATGAATTTGTTGAAGTCCGGACTCAGTCATTGAAATGTTTTGAAACTGTTGGTCCTAAACTTGGCAATTCTGTACTTATCCTTATCAGTCAACTCATGAGTAAAATCAAAAAGCCAAAGAAAGCATCAATTACCTCAAACATATACACGATGGCATTACACAATCTCCTTAAGAATTTACCATGCTCAGAAGGAGTCTATATGGAAGCCATTCAAATTATAGTCCCTGAAATTTTGTCTGACAAAAACGCATTCTATTTGGAAATTGACTACATCGAAATACTGACAGATGTTTGCGAGTACATGGGAAAGTACCTCCCTAAAGAGACCAGTTTAGAAGTGTTGCTCTTTCTAGGTAACGCCGCGTTTGAAGCAGACACTATTATCTCCAAAAAGTCTATTGTCACGGCAAACATCCTTTTAAGAAACATCACGGAACCACATACAGTTTCCACGTATGTAAAACTTTTGGCGAACAATTATCAGAAGCACGCAAACGCTGACGATGCCAAGATCAAACTCCTCTCCGCTCTTTCAGGCTCTATATCGGGTAATCCTGCTCTATTCCAACAACACGTGGCTTTCCTGTGGGACACAGCGCAAGAATGTTTGCAGCTGGACGCATTAGAAGTGGTTGATGATGACTATGAGGTACAACAGAGGAAGGACACTGTGCGTGTAGAAGCTCTTGTGCTTCTTGACAGATTGTTTGCGTTCCTTGTTGGTTCTGATATAGAATCTTTAATTCCTCAGACATTGCAGGTTTGTGAATCCTTTGTCACTTATGATCCGTATCATGAGAATACCCCAGATGAGGAAGGGGAGAATGATGATGAGGCATACAGTGACTACGAAGATGATGACAATGATGATGACTATGTTTATGAACAGGATGACGATGATGATGATAAGGATAGCAATTCATCGTGGAAATTACGTGTTGAAGGATTGTCCCTTTTAATTACAGTACTTACCAAGTTTCCAGTTAAGCTCCCACTTATTTTTGAAAGTCTTTTCAGTATCACTCTCAAATTGCTTTTAGTTGAAAAACATACAGTTGTGCTTTCTAAACTTGTGGAGGTCATTTCTTTTGTGTTTGAGTTATCGTCGGAAACCGGTGCATTCTATAATATTGTGAGATCAAAGGAACTCGTTTCAGCATCTCACAAAAGGAGGAACAGTGACCTCAGTTTTTACACTGAGGAAGATCCGTATGCGTACCTTTCCTGCAATTCAGCGAATATAAGTGAAACTATTATTCAGTTTATCCAAACATCTAACTCTTTTGTTAACGAAAGACCTGCGCTGATTCTATCACTGATTTCAAATTGGGTCTCCACCGTGAGCAGCTTGGATGGATATGTAGAGAAATTTGTTGTCGTTGTTAACGAAGCATGGAAAACACAACTTGTAAGTACTGACATGTTCACGTTTTACTCTGGGCTTATTAAAAACAACTCACTAGTTGAGTTAGGATCAGGATTGCAGTACTTGGTTTCATATCTTCACAAATGCCTCTCTGATCACTCAAACCATAGGTTAGTTAACGAATCACTTACTTTGCTCACTGAGATTTATGAAAATGAACAAGTGCAATCAAATGCTATCCTGTCACAACTAGCGGAATCGTTTGCTCCTCTTCTCATTAAACGAGTTCGCAACAGAAACTTTTCTACTGAAATTAGAGTGCATTCACTCAATACTCTAGTTATGATGCTTCTTGACACTGAAATGGATACCCAGTTAAACAATGAAATTTTTCAAATGTTTAATGAAACTCTTTCTACAGAAGTGTTATCGTTAAACAGTTTGAATCTTATTGTGAAAATTGTTGATTCTTCAAAATTATTACAAAAAATCCCGCAAGCATGGATTAAAAGTGTGCTCAAGTACTGTACTGACTACTTCAACATTTCTGAGCTGGCTTTAAGTGCTGTTAAAGCGGTTTCTGGATTATTTGAAACAAATCTTATAGATGCTGAAGATTGTAAATGTGCTTTGCTAGCTATAGGTAAACTACAAGCTGACTCAAGAATAAATGAAGCTAATTGTACATACATTGGTAACACATTAATCCATGTTTTAGACTACATTGATGTTACCGAAAATCTTAACTCATTTGTTGCCCTACTGCTTGATCTTGCATCTTTTGATGAATTCGATGAACCCTTACCGCAATTAATGAAAAAATTACTAAATCAAACAAATGAACAAAACATCGCTGGTATTATCAATAATTCTGGCAATATTTCAGATTTGAAACACTCAAAATTATTAGCTGTATTGAGTGTTACCTCAGGTAATAAAGCATCAATTGACCAAATGTTAAGTAACCTTGAAAGGAATGAAAACGTGTACTTTTCTCTTGTTTTCCTCAATCAAGTCTCTAAAATTTTTGATATTGGTGCAGGTATTTATCCATTCATTGCAGGATTTGGATCTAATGACCCAGCAATCGTTAAGATTACTGTAAAATTAATAGCTACATTGATTTCAAAATTCTCAGAAAAGTATTTAGAGGAATTTATCTGCTTGTTAGCACAAGTGCAGCATCTGGCACCCGCTTTCCAGACACTTTCAATTGTTCTCAGTGATGTGAAATTGAATGAAGAAGATGCTAAAAACTTATTAAGAGTTATTGTGAATATTGAAAATGAAAGGGGTGGTGGAACAGACCTTGAAAGTGAATACAAAGCTGCTGCACAATGTCTTGGGAAACTTATTGTCGAATATCATTTAAATGAAGTTGTAGCTGAGTTGATGGAATCTGCAATATTAGAGAACCAACGTGTTTTAGCAGCTCTTGCCGAAAGTGCCAAATATGTTTTCACTAATTTTGAAACTAATGAAACTGAGCTTTTGGACTATGCCAATCTGACAACAGTGCGTCTTATCTTCAGCTCAAACTTGAAGTTGAAAGAGATTGGAATTTCTAATTTAAACTTGATTTTAACTAAAATACCATCCTTAGCTATTCCGTTAATTAACAATAACTTTGAAGAGTTGATAGAGAAGGAGACAAAGCCAAATAAAGAGTTTATTCATATACAATCTATTGGACCGTATAAACACAAAATAGACGATGCTTTGAATTACCGTAAACAGGTTTTTGAACTCATCTACTATCTACTAAAAACACTAGAGGATAATAAGACATTTCTTTTACTAGCTAACATTGACTGGCGATTGTACTTTAACAAATACTTTGATTCTGGTGTAAAGGATGATCAATCTATTGCTTCTGTTTGTCTACTTACAACATTGAAAATTTTTGAGGAGCAAAGCACTATATTTAGTGAGCCGCATGGAGATGCTGACGTTTTTGAATTATTTCTAACAAGATGCCGAAAAGCGTTAAATAAAAAACTTTCAGATACAGCAGTCAAACAAGACATTGAGAAGCAAAACACTTTAGTCAAAATGATCATCCGATTTTTGCGAAAGGTAGACTGTATGGTCATTACTGGATTGTTAGTCTTAACCAATACACAAAAGAACCTATGGGTTTCTTTTATAAGTGATACCAAAAGCAAGTTTCCTGGATTTGATAGTGATGAATAGATATAGTCACTGCAACATAAATAAGCTATTACTGATCGACGTATAGCGCTTTTATAAGCTATCCTGTAAAGAACCTGTATCTCTAAAATAAATATACTAAACCTACATAAATTCTCTGAAAACTTATTTGGTAGGTTGCAATACTCAATGTAGCATATCTGTAGAATTATTACATATAAATGGTTTTTTGTCTTACCATTTTGAACACACAATGCCAGATAACATCAAGTAGAAATGCAAAAAAATAAAATCAATTTGTGGGCTAAGAGGTTCGAACTCTTGCATCCGAAGATATCACGGCCTAAACGTGACGCCTTAGACCACTCGGCCAAACCCACAAACGATAAAAGTAACTAACCCGCGCAAAAGACTATGGCTTGTTTTAACCCAATTAGGCTGTGCTAAAAATAGAGATATATTATTTTTTTAAGTGCTTTGTTTCAAATAGTTTGGAAATTTCAAAAGTATTTCAGCCTACTTATGAAACTGTTGTTTTAATGAACTTAAAAAAAGCAAATTCAACACCATTTTGCTACGAAATTTAACAAAAAAAGTTTTTGGCACAGCTCTTTGAATTCTAATAAGCTAGGGATACTATAAGGATACTACAGATAGCATTCAAACCGTTCAATATATTATAAAGTGATAAAAGCTGAGATTTTGAATTTTATAATGAATCAAAATAAGATAAAGCTTCGTGAAAACCAGCAATCCATTGCCATAAAAACTTGCTTTCTCCTCGTGCTTTAATATGCTCTTCCAGGCGTGCTTGCTTCCAAGCAACAACTCGGCCAATTCTTGAATTTTCAAACTTTGCAAATGCTGTAGCATCTGCCCAGCCTGTTACAAAACCTTCCTTATACCTCCAAAATTCGTAAGACTCATTAGGGTTTTGAGTTTGCCAATATTTTTGATGTCCCTCATAATGTTCATTGAAAACTCTTTCGTAATCATCCTTTGATGGAATTTGGGCTTCTGTCTGCCTCGTTGGAATACAATTCCTTTCAATCATAGGTTTGAAACCCCATTCTCCACCATCTCCATGTTCAAATTTAAAGGTCCAAAAATAAGTACCAGCTTTTGCTCGTTCCTTGAATATTTTAGATTGTCTTTGACCAAACTCACAAACCTTTTCTTCTCTATTGCAATTCGATCTGTCCCAGGTTTGCCCATCAATAACACATGAGTATTCACCAATAATAAAGTCTGCCTCTCCGGATAGTCCAGACAAAATGTTACCATCCAAATCCTGAATTATCTGATCAATTTCCTTACTTTTGTCTTCTTCACTAAAGCAGCGATATACATGATGATCAATGACAATACCGGAAGCTCCAATTCTTCCATTGGTTCTATCACCTAGGAATTTGACCCATTGATCAGGCCACCAGCCATCGCTAATAATAATTGGAATTTCTTTGTTTACGTCTCTTATTGCATCAACAGCTTTGGTGTAATACTTCATTTGTCCTTTAGCATGTTCATCAAAACAGGATTCATTAACAATTTGGATTCCTGATATATTGTCATATTGTTGCAAATCACCGGCCATAAAATTGCACGCATCAACTGCCGACTTTATAGCACTATGACTTTGCCAAAATCCAGGGGTTTCAAACCTTTCTCCACTGTGATCACCAGTATTAGCACCCTTGGGAACTGCGTGTAAATCAATTAGAATTGAGATATTAAATTCTTTGGCTTTTTCAATGTAATTCGACTTAAGGATGTCCCAAGCGTTTTCGTAGACCCCTTTGACCTTCTCAAAACTTGTATCATCTGTAAAGCTGCCACCAGCAACAATCCAATACCCAATTGGTATTCTAATTGACTGTACCCCCTTATCTCTCAACCAATTCCAATCATTGTCAGAGCAGTACGTCGTCCAGTGTGCCTCAAATTTGCGCCTAGTTTCCTCAATTCCATCCTTTTTCACTAATGCCTTTACAGCATCCAACTCATAATTAGTATTATCAATAAAAAAGCTATCGAAAATATACTTTTCAAGAACAAATAACGAGCCAAAATTGACACCGAAATTCTGCCTCGCTTGATAAATTGATCTTTCTGATGGCTCTTTTCCCGGTGGTGCTGATGGTGAGCTTAAAGCCAAACTTTCCCCTTTGATTGCTTTCTTAATATCCTTAAAGAACCCCATTTTGTTGCAATATTAATAATTTGAGGTAAAAGAAAACCAGGACTGGTTTATCAGCGGAGTTCCAAATTCTCATTTCATGCATCATGTTCAGGCAATTATCTGCTGAGCCGACTCACAAAAAAAGTTGACGCGACGGCTTCTTGTTGGAAACTAAGACCCTACACATTGCAATGGCTAGTCTGATATCACCTTTAATTCCTCAAGTAGTCTGATACGCAATGTCCATTACGATTACAAAAGTATGCACTAATATCAAATTTTATTTTTATGGAATAGGGATTTACTAACACTTTGTTCTGTTTTTTCAGTTGGGAATTTTTGCTACATCTGCGTCTTTGGTGGTCATGAACGCATCAAAGGTAACCTGCGAATCACATAGAAAGTTTTACAATGATGAATCTGAAGTGAAAGCAGCAGTTGGTGAACCAACCGAGCCAAAGTTGCCAAAATTAGTGAAAGATGAGCTTACAGTGGAATCATTTTTTGAATCAAAAATTAAGCTTGCTAGAGAGGAACTGCTCAAATACTTGGAAGCATCGAAGAAAGTTTACATTGATAAATCTAATGAATATTACCGGAATGAAAGAGAAGTTTTATCAACTGTAAGCGCGCTACATGATAAAAGAGAGCAATTGTTTCCTGACGCACTATATGTCTTGACTGGTGGATTACTGGGATCTGTATTAGCCAGAAGAAGAAACGTTGTAGTAAAAATATTGGCACCTATTGCTTGTGGTTTAATTTCATTCAAATTCTTTTTTCCAAACACATCTAAGAATGTTTTTGGATATCTTGAGAATGCCGAAAAGGCCAACCTTCCTAGTGTATATGAAAAGCAGACAGAATTGATTAACAAAACTGAAGAACTGGTTAAGAAAACATCCGAGCTTCCGGAAGAAGGTTCTAAGGAAATTTCCGGATTATTTGAAAGGACCAAAAAACTTATAGGTGAGTACACTGGCTTAAATGTCGATCAGACAATAACAGAGAAGAAGAAATGAGTACTCTCAAGTCAAAACTTTAGTTATATATATAGATTCTATTACTATAGATCATTTTATTTCGATACTACTTTATATCAACTGTTAATCATCCAATATTCATCTATTCATTATCTGACTCATCATCTGACTCATCATCAGAACTAAACTCAGAACCATAGGATTCATCATCAGACTCATCTTCACCGTCTGCGGAATCTTCTTCGCCATCATCTTCATCTTCACCCTGAGAATCATCACCATCATTTGCATTAACAGTGACATGTTCAACATTAACATTATATTTTTTATTAGACAAAAACAATTCAATACCATCTGCCTTAGCTGGGTTGCAACTGACAAAGCAAAGACTTGTGTCAGACTTGAAGAGGTTAACAAAAAAGGTTTTGAATGTATCAACCAATTCTTCATTAGTAACGGACGATAATGCTCTCATTAATTTTTTATTGTAATCCGGTCCCCTTTTAAGTAGAACATCGTCATAGAACTGCGCAGTTGCAGCAGCATGATAGTTTGATTGAGATTCAGTAATAGAATTAACTATACTACTCACTGAACCTTGACGTAAACTATCTTGAATTTCCACTTTACCACTTGCGAGATCTTCTACAATAGATTTCGCCACGTTGTATGAGTTTTCAATATCTGCTCCTCGATATATACTAAAGCAGAGCTCTCCAATGGTTGGTTTAGCATAACAGTTTGCACCATAAGCCAAACCAGCACCTCTTATACCACGCCAAAATGGCCCCTCAACACACTGAAGATATTCAGCGGCTAGTAAAATTCTAAATGTGTTTTGTGATGTTAAATCTAAAACCGGGATTTTGGTAATAACATTCATATAACTAGAATCCGATCCTGGAGTTGAGATAATAAAAGCCTTTTGAGAACAAGTTTTACCGGTCTCAGATAACACCGTATGCGAATATGGCACATCAACTAGTTTCTCTGACAATTTTGAATGATCCACTAGAGGTTTCCACAATGAAACCGGATTTTGCAGCTTAGTGATATCACCAAAAACAAGTACTCTAAGGTTCGAAGGGTCAAATAACTGATCTCTTATTTCATTCAATTGTGTTTCAATACCTGCAAAACCACCATTTTCAATCTCATCCAGTAAATCTTTAAAATACTGCTCATTCTTAATGGCTTCCGATGAGTTTAACAGAGATCTTTCTGTAAAAATGTGTTGGCTATATAGGTAAGAAAGCATGTAGTTACCCGATCTTTTTAATTCTGGGAGAGATTTAATCAACTTGTTCAAGGCAACTACAACTCTTTCTTTCGTAAACTTTGTTTGATACATGAATTTCATGTACCATTCAATGGCCTTCTGGTAATTTTGTGTTTTCACTGTCATTGACATTGACATCAACTCCGCAAATCTCCCGTTAAAAGAATTTCCAAAATGTGAATTGATAACATCTCTTTTAAACTGTTTAACAACATCTTCATATGGAGTTAACGAGCCGTCCTTCTCTTGTATTGGTAGAGTTGTTATTGTCTCAAAAATTTTCAACAGAGGAATCAATTTTTTACTCACATTAAAAGAGGAAAACAAAAGATTTATATTAATAAAGTTAGATTCGTAATTTTCAAAGTGAACATACATTGGAAAGTTATCAGGGGTATCTGATAACACCAATTCAGCTGCCTTAGAATTTTTATTTGAAATCTCTTTGTTTAAACCACATCCAATAGATTCTGTGGTAATAAAGCTGATACTGGAAGGATCTGGCTTACCAAATTTAGAAAGAATCTCAGCAGGGATTTCTGTATTATTAATTCTCTGAGCTTCCTCCAGCTTTTCTTCCAACTTTTTGAGACCACCTTCTCCTAATTGCTCTCTTCTTTCTTTTAAAATTCTGGCATTTTCTAATTTATTGTTCTTATACAAGACTTTGGAAGGTTCAGTAATAGTAATGCAACAGTGATTTTCCACAAAATATTTTTTGTAAACATCTACCCATTTTTGGAGATCCCAGGTCAATAATTCTTCAAATTCATTCAAAGTTTTGGTAAAACGTTCAAGATCGCTACCATCAGTAGCGCCATATTCAAACTCAAATATCGAAATATAAGCCATAGTTTCAGGGCTCTTTTCAGCTTTGTGAATAAATTTCCACATTCTTTGTTCAACCAAGTCCCTCAATCTAACCAAATCCATTTTTTCTTTAGCACAGTGCTCTTTCATCAACTTCAAAATTTTTGGCGGAAAGTCTTGCAACCTGTCTTTCGCAACATTATTGAATCCAATTGCAATTCCAGTCAAAATATATGATTCCGTGTAAAAGCTACAGCTCGTACACCATGGATCATCAATCTCTGTAAAATTTTGACTGAATAAAGAAACTGAAGATGAAGTCAAATAATTTCCAATAATATCAATAGCTTGATCTAATACCTGATCCCTTGAATCAGGTCCAATCCAGTTTATCAAAATACTTCCTGAGGATTCGTCTTTATCCGGGAAAAAAACAGTTTGTGTAATTGTTTGACTTAAAGGATAATCAATTGGGGTATCAACAAAAGGTCTCTTCATAGGCACAGGTGGCAAAGAAGGTAGTTCTGAATCAAATTCAGTCATTAGTTCTAGAAACTCCTTTTCATTAACCGAACCTGTGACAATAATACACAAGTTGTCAGGACGATAATTATCCGCGTGATACTCTCTAATAGTATCGGCTCTGAGTTCTCTAAGATTCTTTGTCAAACCTCCAGTTTCTGATTTATAACCAGAGTTTTTATAGAGTGCTTTCTGTGCGGCCAAATTTTCAATAAACCATGATTGATTCTCAATACCTTGCATTTCTGAATATACAACACCCTTCTCTTTCCCCTTCCCATCAACGTGATATACCTCTGTGTAACATGCAGAGTCAGTGATTGTCGGATTAAAAAGATGATCCAAATAAACTGGGAGCAGCATCTTAAAACCTTCCCATCCAGCAGATGTTAATGTATAGACTGTTTGATCAGTTGCTGTCCATGCATTGGTCGAACCAAAGGCCAAATTACCTAAAATATCTAGCAGACCCTTATATGGATATTTTTTTGAACCCATGAATATCAAATGCTCCAAAGTATGAGGACATCCTGAATCATTCATAATTTCTGTGGCAACAGCAAAGTAACCGTTAACAATCGGGGATGCTTGATCGATTAACGTAACTTGCAAACCAGTTCTAGTCGATTTCCACTTTTTAAGTTTTGCTGGAGCATAATCTACTTTAAAATCGCATTCCTTTTTGAAGTAAGCTTGCACCATTCTATAAGCCTTTATATTGCTCTTTAACTGCAATGTAGCGGCCGTATTTCAGGTTTTAAACTGAGTGAACTAACGCCATTTTGCCTGGATGTCAAGAATCTGAGAATTTCACTGAAGTTGAGTGAGACCTGAGAATTTGAAGTTTCCTAAATGGGAAATCACATATAAGAAAACGGGGCAACCCAAATTTTAATAACTTTTGTTATTTTGCTATGCAGTTGATTCTATGTTATTTATTACACAAGTACGTTTTGGTAAACAAATCTAAAATATGAGTAATAAGTTGACAAAAGTACCTGCTCTTGAATGCTTTCATTACGATTCGAAAACAACTCTTAATCCTAGCCCATTAACCGACAGTAGTTGTGAATTGGAATTCCAAGTAAATAATGAGAATCCGCAAACAACTGCCGAAAGTGCCGTATTAGCCTTAGAACACAAATCAGAGAAAGCTTCAAATATTGCACTTTTTGCAAGACCACATTTGGAAAAACTTGGAGCCGTAAATTCCCATGAGACAAATGCTAGTAGATTGAGAGCTCAGTTCACTCAGTTGTCAAAACATTTTGAAAAATCAGGTAACATGCTTCTTACAACTCAAAAGTCATTTGAAGAGTGGTCAAAAACATTTGAGTCTGACGAAGTTATGAAACTTTCAAGAGAAATTGGACAATTTTTAGAACTTCACGATTTGATTAACAAATCATTTTCAGAACGTTTTGAAAATATTGCTTTTAAACTTAAACCATTAATTAAACAAGAATTTAAAAGAGACGAAGATTTGGCAAAATTAATTAAATCCAGAAGAGAAAAAGATGAAATTTTAAAAAGGTGCAGAGATCAATCTATAATTACACAAAGTGAAAATAAAGTTGAATATCGATACCATGCCGTTCGTAGTGCACAAACATTGCTTGAAAAGAGAGTAAGAGAAGATTTAAGACCCTCATTGTTTGCGTATGCGTATATAATGAAGAATTCGAGTAAAGCCACAGTTAAACTTCTAGAGACATCAACACTAGATATGAAAAGCTTTGATAATATCTTGTCAGATAAAGGCAATCTTATTCAAGCACAATTGAATTTTTCTCGTCAAGGTTTACTCTTAGACGTGAACCTGGAACTTTTGAATGGAAAATATTATGCTAGTCAAAATAAAAAAAGCAACACGGAACAAAAAGAGAAGCAGTTTTTTCAACATAAAACTGTATCTCAAGAAAGTTTAGAAACAGGCTCTTCTCAGTTTGTAGTTGATATACTGGGAGCATATGCAGACGATATTGAACCAAATAGATGTGTTGATGATATTGAAGATCTTGGCATGAGCAATCTACATGTATCGCAAAACAAAGGGATGTTTGCTAGAGAAGTCCCAAATAATCAAAATAATTTTGTTGTGAAAGACAACTATCAAATATTTGCAGAAAATTCAACAAATCGTCAAGGCAACATTGACGTTGGTTATGATAATTCCAACACCTGGGCCAAAGATTAGATCTTAAATATTAGCTATATACATACGATGTAAACGAACTTCAAGTTATAGCGAACTGTATTATATTATGTATTTTTACAAGATAAGGATAAAGTTTAGACTGTGGAAGAGGAGTGTGGAGTAAAGAAACGTTTTGTCATTTCGTAACTAGAAATCATTATAGCGCACGCTGGGGCAATTTTCATGCATCTTGGAATCAATCCCACGTATAATGCAGCAAATCCTTCATTTTTATAAATGGAAGAGATGTATTTGAAAATAGATTCCTTTGTTTTAGTATCTTTTTTGCTCAATGAACCCAAATGATTATTCTCTTCCAAAGAAACTTGCATCCTAGTTTTTCCTACATCAAATGGATTAGTAAAAATTGCAGCAACAATACCTGCAATTGAACCACCCATAAAAGATCTAGCAAAGAGACTTGTTTCAGAATTTAATATAGTGCTTTCCTCTCCCAAAACACTTGTTGTTCGCAACTGATGTGTGATATATTCATACATAGCCCAGTAGATTCCACTGAAAGGAACATCTCTCCAAAGTGTCAATCCTAAACCTTTGAAAATCGTCCCTACTCCTCCGACTTTTATTTCATTTAGAGTATTTGTCACGACCATTTTGAAAATAGTACGTGAATCTGCTGCATTAGCTGTACTTGGCACAGCTTGAGTTCTAGTTTTCACCAACTCCAAAGGAGCAACTGTGGTAGCTGCAACTATACGTGCAATTGATCCACATAATAATGGGTTTAAAACGGGGAAATCTTGTTTTAAGGGGGATGAATCTCGCAGAAATTCGTAGCCTGAAAAGTAAACCACGTTTGAAGGAATTGCCATGATTAGCATCAATCCTAACCCACGATATAAAGTATGAATTCCTTCATCTGCTGCAATTTTACCAATACCTTGAAAAGTACCAGATATTTTAACATTGTCATTGAAACATGCATTTGGTGGGCAAAAGCTACCTTTCACTGAACCGGGCAGTTTTTCAGGTGATGTTTCCCAAAACACTTTCCTACAACACGTATCATTTCCAGATTGAACAGGATATAGTAATTCTTGTTGCTGAAGTCTTATCCTTACAACATCAAACGGCGTTACTACTAATGATGTAAGAAGTGATCCTGTACAAGCACTTAGCATTCGCTGAGAAAGTGTCAAATCACCATTAGGATTATTCCTCTTTATCTGAGTTGTTATTAATTGATCCTTTTCATCACTTTCAAACGTGAAATCATCTTCTTCAATGGCACCTGCAATATCTGAGCTCATAACCATTTTGCACAGGTTTTCTATCTTCTATATGGTTTCGAAATGAGTTGTAATAAAATCTGATTTCTCAAATTGCAGTGTCTGTAAAATCTGATGTCTATAAACAAGCAAAGATCAACCACAGAGAAATAAAGTTGCACAGATGTCCAAGTTGGAAAATCTTCAAGATACCAGTAGAGTGGATCCATAGGGCCTGGATTTCAGCGCCTGTGCGAAATAATAAAATGTTAACCAGCTTCAGGAAAAAAACGAACCCCGGACAGAGTGGCTCAACATCCGAAATTTGCTGTCTAACTTTAAAACTTTGCATGCCTTTATTGAGACTTGCTGTTTTCCTATTATAATTCTCATGGCTTGTTGTCAAAATATTGTATTTCTTCTTGTTAGATGTACTGTGAGGTAATTATAATAGCTGTTGTATCTTGATTTCCGTTAAGACCGAAATAATTATACGTTGTACAGAATGCGGAGAAAAAAAGAAGTATGTTTGAGCGAGCTTGAAAAGAACTCGCGTAAAACTTCCCATTTAACTCGTTTACTTGAATGTCTAATAAACTACTAATACACACGTTTAAAACTATTCATAATCTCCTATTAGCTCCTCCGTAGAGTAGAATTCTTCCTCCTTACCATGCTTTTCGAGGCATTGGTACACTGTGATTTCTGAACTCTGGTTATAGTTCGTGGCCAACATCATTCTGTGTGGATGAAGAGCTAAATTGTTGATATAAGAACTATTCCTAGCACTTCCATTCAACGAAGAAATATAGCCACCATTGGTAATAGTAGAAACGCGATGACCTTTTGTGCTATAAATATCAACTTCTTTACTTGCACATGCAATGACAGGTGCATGTTCATGAATAAATGCTGTTGTCATTGTCTTTTCAAATGCTTTAAATCTTAAAATAGGATTATCCTGTCTAATATCCCAAAGTTGCACCAGCCCGTTAGAATGTCCACTTATTAATTCACGCATACCACCTCTTTGCATATGTACATTGCAAATCGGTGACATTTCTACCGTACTACGTGGTTTGTAGGTCTTTTTCAAACATTCCTTTGCCTCTAATCTTCTATCGTAAACTCTTAGTGAACCATCTTGGAATCCACAAACAATTACATTACCAGCAACCTGGTCAGATGTGATGCTCACAACTTGAGATGTTGATCTTAATGGAATGTCTAAAACACATTTCTCTCTCGCAGCATCCCAAACTTTTATTACCTTGACATCACCAGTTACCAGCATTGTACCTCTACTCTGCTGCCATTCGGTTAAAAGCCCAACAGAACGAGGCGTTGGAATTATATCCGTAAGAGCTCTCCATGAAGTTAGTAGTTGACTTTCATGAATATCATGAAAGGATTTGTAAATCCTAACAACTCCATCAGTGGATCCCGTCATTAATAGTGGTACGTTATCTTCATTCAAAAATTTCATATCAGATATTTTTGTTCCAAAAGGATTCCCGTTTGACATCCTGCTGAGCTCTACTCCTTCATTCCAATCAAATACAGTAATATTATCCTTCTCATCAGTTGCAGCCAACCATTTCTCAAATTGAGTGAATTGTATAAGTTTAGGTTGAGAAAGGTTGTTGATTTTACAAACCACGTTCTTCCAATCTCCATTCAACGCTAAACTCTTTTGTGGTTGCGTTGCTGCAATAATAGCCTCATTCCTATTTTTCCTCCAAACTCTCCTCATGTATTCTTCACTCCCTGGTTCATCTGATTCTTTAGGGCCTAATTGAGACTCTTGAAAATATTCTCCACTATAATCTAAAAATTTACTTGTCAAAGGAAGTACAGGTACTCCGCTTGATCTTTCACGCGGTCTAAAACGTGGTGTAGTTGGTCTTGGATTAGCACCATAAGCAAATGTAGAAGGTTGTTGACCTAGTAATGAACTAATTCTATGTGGCTTTTGTTCTTCCTTTTCGTCGTAGATACCGATGCTACTCAACCATGACTTGAGAGTTGATACTTTATCACCAAGTGAAGAACTGTATGTTGATGAAGCACTGGAGCTTACATTTCTTGATCGACCTTCCAATTCCGACCTTACAGTGGAATCAACTTTCAAAGATTGTACACGCCTACCAACATTATTACCCTTTTTGATATCAACCTTATTCGAAGCAAAATTGGCGGGCTTCCGATTACCACCAATCCTTGTTAGTAAATCTTTACCAAGATCTGTATCTAAAGAATCACCACCACCACGCTTTTGTAAAAGATAGTCTTCCATAGAAATCACAGCATCTCTTAGCTCTGATTCATTAAGCTGTACCATTATGTAATCGACTATCTGTTGCGCATAATCTTTAACTTCATCGTGCGGATCCTCACTCAATACTAATAAAGCTTTCCAGACTGTCGCAAATACCGACCCATATGCCGGAGATTTTCTTCTCATTTCATCTATCATTGAAGGGTCATCCACAAGCGTAATTTCTTCCTCCAGTTGACTAAATGCGCAAACCATAAAGAACCGAATATATAGAACAACGAGCCTGCTAAATAAACATGTGATTTCTCTTCTAATCAGAGCAGAACCATCTCCACAAAATTCAAGCACTTCGCTTGCGATGTAGAGATTTTGTTTATTAAGTTCATCTTGAATTCCATAAATGTGATCCAATTCTTCGCATTCTGATGGAAGTAAAATAAGATTACTCAATGCTTCAATAACAGAAGTACGTATTTCTGGGATTGGGTCATTAATCAAACCCATTAACTTCATTGCAGCCCCACTTCTGATAATATTTACGACTGCTTCTAAATTTTTCTTAGAAAATTCACTTATAAGCAAAGCGCTCCATTGTCGTAGCAGCGGACTTTCTGATGTTTCTATATAATCAGTGCAAACATTGATCAAATCAATAGAAAATGCAAGCTTCTGCCCTTGCTTATTGTCCCGAATAAACATAGCTAAAACAAATGCACTCATAGCCTTTTGATCAGCAAAAGTAACATTGTTGTTCACTGCCGGGCTTTCGATCACAAGTGGATTTCCTTGAATTTTAGGTTGAGAAGGACGTGGCTGAAACTTAAGCATCTGTATAAAGTAATTGTACCCCCTATCTTTGATTAGCTCAAGTTGAGCATTCTTGTAATCAACTGACATAATCCGTGTCCATATAAAAATTAAAATTGGCTTCAAATCCGGAGAAGGACTCTGCAATAACTTTTGAATATATGGGAACATACCCACACTTAATGCAAGATAAACAGCCCATGGTCCCAGATCTAGGAAATTAGAAAGTAAATGTAAAGCACGAAGTCTATGTGCTTGTGAAAGTAGTACTTGTAACACAATTGGCAACTGTTGCGGTGGCTCCTTTATGGCAGAGCCATACTGAAGCCAAACTTCAAAAGCTGTCAAATGTTGCTGAAAAAATGTGCAATGCTGATAGTTCCAACCATTTTGACCCGGTACACCATTCAAAGAAGGCTGTGATGGCGTGGTTGGTTTTTTGTTCACTTCATTTTCACCTCCCGTATCCGTTATTTGTAGCTGTGGTATATCAGTCAAGTCTTCCTCCTCTGGTTCAGATTCTTTCTTTTTCAACATCTGAAATAATATCTGATCAATTGCAAGTTCCCAAGAATCCCACATTGTATGATTACTAGAATCAGGAAGGGGTGGATCAGATATAGGATGGCATCCAGCTTCTGGCATTAATTTTTTAGCCAAAAGAAAGTTTCTAAACAATGCCGCAATAACTAAATCTTGTCTGAAAAGTCTTTTAAACAATGGCCTCGATAGGGTCGTCCATGCTATTGTATCTGTTATAGCAATGAAAATCCAATTAAGCTCACCCAATGGAGTCCTTCTGTCAGTCAACTTACCAGGAATCTCAATTACTCCATCTTTATTCTTCAAAATGTCATAATATCCTTTTTTCCTGAGTTGTGAAAATAACACAAACCATTTGATGCTTGTTTCAATTGGGCGAGTTAAGCAACATGTGAATAAATCAGCTGGCAACTCTGCATTCAAAGGAAGAATCTCATCACTTTGACATGCTCCTAACTGAATGCTTTCAATATAGGCACTAACCGGAGATGGTGCAGCAACATCAGTATGGTTATTAGCCTCATCATCAATCCTTTTTTGTATAAACCGTTTATTGTTTTCAATGACATGTCCAGCAGCATTTGTATCGATTACCATAATATAAGGGGCGCCTAACCAATTTTGAAGATCATAGAGACTAACAGGTATATATTGTGTATATCCTCTATTAAAGACCCAAATTTCTCCAGACGGTGTAGGTTGTGGAACACCATGACCATTGTAATGAAAGAGAATTCTGTCATCTTTTGCATTTCTTCTCAATGATGTACATAACCTTTTCAAGTCTTCAACTGATGGGTCTAGAGAATGTTTAAATTTTGCTCTTGATGAGATGGATTCATAATTACTCTGCAATGACTTCCCAATTGCTTGTAGGGCAAGTTTGGAATCTGGATACGTAGACGGATTCACAAATGCTTCCAATATGGGGTATTCCTGAGGTCTAATCACATCTGGTGGAGGTATACCTAAATTCAAACATAGTACCAAAGCAGCCATTGTTGTTTTCTTTTTATTTCCAGTTGATTTCCAATCAGTTATTTTGTAAATGTCATCTTGTTCTGATGGATTGGCTGAAGTGGTGTTTCTTTTCAAATCGAAATGAGAATAATAATGTGTTTGTAAGTTATCTAGATAGTATGGATTATTAGAAAACCCATGCCTAAGCTCAGAAGTCATTTCACCTCCTATTGCCTGTGATTGATAGAATTGAATATAATAGTGTATTATCCTGCTGGATGGTCGGTCTAAATCCAATCAATCACCCCCAAACTTAGACGAAATTTCAGAAAATAAGCATCACGTGACCATTGATTGGAAAAGTTACTCGCTATCTTATGCAATGAACGGCGTTAAAGATTAATGTTTATACTATTATTTTACAGATAACTAAGATTATTTTGATTCAACGGATGCAGCATTTCCAACTGCATTTGTAGTGTTTCCCCTGCTCCTGGATTTCATACTTTTATCCCAGAAATCAAGGGAAGCAACAACATCGTAACCACGGTCGTCAACGTAAGCGTAGAGAATCTCTTGGGAAGATGCATGCAAGAATCTAATGTTTTCACCTACAATAACTCTCAACAACTCTGCATTTTGAACACTTCTAATCTCTATGAAGTTGGATTCAAATGCAAGAAGATATGGGTACCAAAGTGCAAACTGATGAGGAATACCTTCCCATTCAATCATCCACTTAGGTCTTACTCTCCAACCATTGTGATTAATAAAAAATGAGAAGCTAGAATATGACAACAAAAAATCGCTATTGATTCTATCAATGCTTAATGGTTTTAGGCCTTCTTTACTGGTTGCAAATTCAAGAGATGTATCAGCCGGATCAAGTAATTCTTCCATCGAGTTATTCACCAAAGAAACAATTTGGAAGCCGTTAGAACAACCAACGCACAACTTCGTTTTCAAAAAATTGATCGAAACAGGCTCTGATGAAAAATGAATATCGTCTTTATTGTTGATGAACATATTTTTCTTTTTCTTTTGTTGAATCGGATCAATAGGTTCAAAAATTCGAACAACATTTGACGTCGACTTGGCAGCACATAACAACATTCTACCATCACAAATACCTATTTTGAAAAATGAAACATGATTCATCAATTCTTTACCTAATTTAGCATTCTTGGCAGCATCACCACTTGTTAAAACGCTTGTTGGCCAACACAATAATTTCTTATCACAAAGAGCAACTAAAATTTGATATTCTTGAATAATTTCAGCCTGAATGATATTGACTTTACTGATCACTTTATTTCTTGCCATATTAGTATCTGTCCTATCACTGATATAAATCCCAGAATCAGTACCATATAGTAATTTTCTTCCACCGTCATATGGAACCACACAATTGATTCTATTTTGAGCATCAAAAAAGTTAGAGCACAGTGGTGTTAAAGTATAAACATCATTATCACTTAAAATCTTTTTAGTTTGCGCTTCAATCTTTGATGTAAGAATCTTTTGAGCTGCAGGAGTTCCATATAGAGTTAATTCGTAACCATGGATACCAAGATATTTGAATGAAATCGGAGATTTTGAGACTGTAGAATTAAGAGGTATCAGGCCAGACGAGTTATTTGCACCTATCAAAGGTAAAGCAGACCCATTTTTCTGAGCTGCCTTACGAATTGCTCTAATTGTAGGTGGAAACTCCGTGGTTGACATAAATAACAATGGAAGTGGAATTGGCCTTTGATAGACTTTATAAACTTCTCTCTTATTTAAATAGCCTAGTTTAACAAATAACAAGCAATGATCAAATAAATAAACATGAATCTCACCTTGCTTTTCTTTATCTTGATATCCTTTCTTCTTAAGTGTACACTGATAAATCATCTTTCTATTTTCTGCACTCAATTTCAGGTCAACAAGTTCTCCTGGTTTGAATAAAAGCTTTTGTTTAATTTGAAACAAATTCATCTTATCTGATTGCTTACCAGTTTCAAAATTAATCTTTGTTAATATTTTTTCAAGAAGTTCAATGGCTTCACCTAATTTTTTATAGTCAGGTGAGTCAGGATCAGTATGATCTCTTATACTTTTCAAAAGTAATGGATACCTAGCTGGTCTTGTGGTTGGTTTGGATAAAAATGAAGACAAATCTAATCTTCTAGACTCTTCTCTCTTTGCTGTATCTTCAATAAATCTTCTCAATAGAGCATTATGTCGCCTTTGTCTATCAAACTCATATTTACCAATGACTTGTCCTGCACCATATGTAATAAATGGAGTAAACTGTGGAATATATTCAAGGAAAATATCTGCAATGGTATCAACAATCGGACTCTTTTGTTGTCGTCTCACCAAAGCTTCAGCAAACCTATGATTAACATCCCATATTTCATTAATATTATGAAATACATTTCTAATAAATTGATCTCTTTCTTTATCTTTAATGATTTTGGTTTCAGATAATGGCCGCATCCAAAATTCTCTGATATATTCAAGATCCTTTATGAATGTTTTTTCTGAATTTATTGTTTCAAATATACATTCTTGTCTCTTAACTTCACGTTTGTCCAAACTCTCAACAACTTCTTTAGGCACAGTCAATTGCCAATATTGCTTTTGTTCATCATGATCAAAAGAAATATGAGAATCTGATCTAACCAAGCTTCCATTTTGCATTTCCGATCTCATTTTTTGTTCAAATCTTCTAGGACATGAGACGCTATAACACAGCTTATCACGTGTGCAGGTTGGTGAATAACATTCAGTCAATAAGGTAAATACACCGTTAACTGAAGTTTTCATTATAGGCTTTTCATTTGTCAATGTGGACAGGGAAGTCAATGAACTACCATAATCATCATGGTTATTCATACTGGTAACCGAATCTTGACGCCTAAAAGTATCATTTTGTTCATCGTATGATAATTCATCACTTAACATGTATATTTCACTTCTATTATCTCTCAATCTATGTTCGTAAGAAACATCATGAAACAACCTTTGCGCATCTAATGCTCTACCTAAAATAATTGCCAAATTTCTGTCTCGAATTTTAGTGATATTACAAATAACATCAACTGCTTCAGCCCCTGAAAAGGAATTCCTGTATTCAATACCGTACTTGAAATGACAACTCAGTTTAATTTCATGTAAAAAGGCATCTGCTACTTCAGATAAAAGTGCTGGATATATATACCTTTTTCTAATCGAAGCGGATGAAGTTAATGCTGCACTATTCAATGATGTACTTGATACGTACTTGGTCTTCTCAGCAGCTCCTCTTAAAGATGAGCTTGATGCAACACGTTTAGTCAACGAGTTAAAAGATCTTGATTTTTTCACTGAAGAAGTAGAATAATTAATCCTTTGAGGAACTACTCGCCCGCTACCGGTAACCTGCTTTTGAGATACATGATACTTTTCCATTTCCCTAGATGAACTGTGTCCTGAATAAATTGGGGATTCTGGTTGCCCGTTATTCGATGATACAGAAAAATTTCTTGCCTTAGTTAAGAAGTTAATAGATTGACGTACAATCGGACTAGTCTTGATAGATCCATTTCTTGATGGAGACGCTGGTGGTGCATCCTGTGCATTGTTAGATTTATTACCGCCTGTTAATTTGTCAAACGTCTCTTTTGTTGGCAATGACGGAGACCTTTGGTACTCACGATTCTGTTTTGGGGGCAATGATTCAGATCCTTGCCTCTGTTTTATACCGAACGCTTTTCCTGGCAAGAGTTCTTGAGATTGATATAAAGTATCTTGTCTTTCATCCCGCATGCGTGGAACAGGAGGAACAATATTGCTTATAGGAGTCGTTTGCAATGACATTGGACTTTCCATTTGTCGAAACTGTTGATCTGGAACTACTTGTGTATTCAATGGAGCAAGATTGGTTGGCATTCTCTGTCTTATTGGCTGTGTATTAGGGATTGGTGGTTTTCCTGACTCCTGCGGGTTGTAGTTATTTTGTCTCATTGGCGATTGGACGGGCACGGAACGAGTTTGCGAAAGTTGTTGATAGTGATGTTGATGCTGTTGAGATTGATTTGAATGAGAATGAACTTGATATGGATAATAGTTTGGTTGTTGTTGCTGCTGTGGTGGGTGTGGTGGCTGTTGTTGATATTGATGTTGGTATTGTTGTTCGGCAAAATAAGGATTGGAATGTTTCCTCTCTACAGTTAATGGCATCATATTGTGTTGATAACTTTGCGGGAAGCTTGCGGTTGTTGGCGTTGTCTGCGCACTATATCCTTGTTGTTGAACATAATATGAATCTTTACTGCTTCCACTCTCACTTGAAGGTGTTCTATTAGCTGATGGTCTTTGTTGATACTCACGAGTTTCAGCACCTCGAAAAGAATCTGGTTGCTGTTGATATGATTGCATGACTTGTGGCTGTGATTTCTGTTGATACACCTGCCTCTGTTTTTGAGGCATATTTCTGCCCTGCTGTTGCTGCTGTTGCTGCTGCTGCTGTTGTTGTTGTTGTTGTATCGAGGCATAATTGTGGTTTGTATAATTAGAAGCTGAATTTGATGACGATGGAATTGACGACGAAGAGTTATTTCTCTCATAATAATGCGAAGGCGTCACTTGTCTCTGTTGTTGTTGATATTGCTGTTGTTGTGGTTGTGAATAGTGATGATGCGACTGTTGATACTGTTGCTGTGATTGTGGTTGTAGTGGATACTCTTGAATTGGAGATACCACTTTAGGTGCCGGCAAAGAAGGAATATCTTCGAGGGGCATGCTTGCAGGCAGCGAAGCAAATTGCGATCTAAGATCATCATGACGACCTTTAGCCCTGCTTCCTCTCCCGTAGTCCATCTGGTTTGTGGGAGTGCTTGTACGGCGTGTGTGTTGAACTACTCCTACCTCATACAGCATCTTTTCCACACACACATCCCAAGAAAGCTCTCTTTCCTCTCCGTCACACCAATCCGCAACAGGCCCGCGAGCTCGGCTTTTCGAGGCGAGCGCTGCTCCGTCTGGAAACAGAACACTGGCCTTTCTCAAACACGCCTTCTTGCACTGCTTGCACTTCTTTCTTCAACACACAACACCGCCGTTATGCCCGTATGTTATATCGAATGCGATTCAATTGATCTAATTGATTATTTTTGAGCTTATTTACTAACATAGATAATTCTATTCCTTTTGAAGGCTTACCATTCTACTTTCCTAGCCGAAGAAGACGCCAATGCTAGAATAATTGGAAATATGGCTGTATTGCCAATAAAGACACAATTCAGAGGACCTGCAATACCTTGTATGGAAGAATATGATATCATTGATGAAGTACTAGATTTGTTTAGAGCTAATACGTTTTTCAAAAACTTTGAAATAAAGGGTGCAGCTGATAGAGTGCTAATTTATGGTATCTTGTTTGTATCACAATCTTTGAATACATTAGCCCCAAATACAACACAGAATAATGCAGTTAGGCTTCTGACGAATTTGGCTTTAGATGATTTTGCAATTCCTGGTGATGCAGGATTCCCATTGAATGCAGTATATTTACCACCAGCAACTAAGAACGATTCCGTATTCTTAAGACAGTATCTTTCACAATTTAGACAAGAATTGGCTAGCAGATTAATTCAAAGGCTCTATCAAAATGATTCAGAGAAGCCAAGTAAATTTTGGCTAGCTTTTTCAAGAAAGAAATTCATGAACAAGGCATTGTAGATATTATTTACAAATACTATAGATTGATTCACATAGAGTATAAATCATCATCTATTAAGCTAAGCTATTTATTTTTACTTTTTTTTTCTTTCCACTTAAATTTTGAACACTTCAATACCGTGATGATCAAGTTCACTAACCATATCTTCCATATCTTCACTTCTAAAATCCCATCCTAACATTGCAGAAAGGCCCAACCTTTCTAATTTCGGCAGTCGTTCTTCATCGACTGCAACTGTTATATCATTAGGAGAAATCTTATCACACATACCTGTATAACCTGTACTTTCAATCATTATACTTTTAAGTGGTCTCTTATATTCTTCCAATTCTATAAGATATTCATCTCCGAAAAGTTCCCATGTTACATATTGAACATCAACCGTGAAATGTAAAAGATTAGGACAATAATAAAATGCTCTATCACCTCCAGTATCACCAATTTTAGGCATCGGATATGTAATTGAAAGTCTAGTTAAGTTGATTCCAATATTTAATAAAATATTATTCAAACCATCTTTGGTTAGTTGTGGACAATGTGCAAATTCTAAATGAGTGATACTCGAAGGAAATCGAACATCATATGCAAATCTATCAGATATTCCTCCTTGCAATCGAAGGTACCATAATTTTTGGGGCCATTTGAAATCATACTCATCACAAGTCAGTGAACTCCGAGGAAAACACAATTGTTCCAGCTTTGGAAGAACTTCAATACTTTTAAAAAGTTCCACTAGATTAACGCTTTCAGATACCAATCTCAAATCTAAAACCTTTAAATTATGACAACCTCTTAAACTGATCAAAGGTGCTGGTCCAAAACTTGATTGTGATGAAACAAAAACTTCTAAAGATGCACTCGTTCTCCTCAATAACTTACTCATGTAAGAATTTTTACCTGCTTGCACAATATTTGTTAAATCTAAGAATTTTACCATTCCTTGATATTTCCTCTTCAATTGTAACTTAACATTTTTTGGCACCACTAAAGGATCATCCGGTTTCCTTATAAACGCCGCATTATCACCACTGATAACGTCTAAAAAACCAACTAAATTTTGGGTTTTCAATGCAGGATTTTCATATACCGACTTTAAAAAATGCCAGTATATTGCTCGACATAAAACTAAATGGTTGGTACAACATGGATTAGGGGTATAGTTTAAAATCTTAACAATTAACTCAAACGGTAGTGCCCAATAGTTTTGAGAATTGTCATATGGCTCTGTATTCAATGATGTATTAGCCAATTCCGTCTCCAGTACGTGGTCATTGAAACCATCAACGTCTTCTTCAAACTCAATATTTTCATCATTTACAATAGCTTTGTCACAACTTGACCCATAAACATATTTTTTATAATGAGAGCCTCTTGTCTTTTTTGGCCTGCTCTTGTTTGCCATGTGACATGTGTGTTTGCGTCACTTTATATTTGCCACTGCATATTATGGATGAATAAAAAATTATTTTTACGATGTAATCATTATCTTGATTTGAAATAGTGACCGAATGATTGGAATTTTTCGTACACCGCGAGAATCAACTTTTTCTGTATTCGCAAACTGGAAACTACCGGATTGGGTAATATTACAAGAAGAATCTGCTTCACATACATTTTTGAAATTGCTAAACGGGCCCTCTTTCGATGAGTCAGAGTTTCTAAAGCAGTTTGTATTCCCATAAATTTCTTGTATAATTGATTATTTTTTTCTTGAAATGTTTTTTCAAGATTATCAAGCCTTTCTGTCATTTTATGATTAAATGTGTAAATCAGTATACTCTGTTGAACTTTACTGTTTTCTAGTTCTTCAACTAGTTTATTTAGCTCATCAATTTTTCGTTCTAAAATATTTATGTACTTGAATGCTGATGCTTGAAAACTTGACTCACTTGATTCAGTAAAATATTTATAATTGTTAGTTGCTCCCAAAGGGGAAGCTGAATTCAAAAGTATCGGACTTGCATTACCATTCATGCCATTATTACCTGTAAGATTGTAAATCCAAATAACAATAGCCCACAATAAAACACTTAAGAAATTTTTCCAAACGCTAATAATCCATCCAAACAAAAGAATGCAAATTATAATTACACAAACATCAAAATTCAGACCATCCGTTGAACTCTTGATTGCCTGTACTACAAGTCTAGTTTTCTTAATAAACAATTCAGTCGAAAGTGGGATCTTATGTAATATGTAGAAAAAGGCAAACGCTACCATTAAAAATGAAATTATCAGTATAATTGGTTTTGCATTGACTAGTTTAGATAAGGAGAGGTTTTGCAAAATTGTGAAAATCAGGGATAAAAGGATGATTTGTGGCTTCGAAAGGTTAGGATGCGCCGAATTGTGATAGTTCACTGTATTACTCTCTGTTGTGCCAGAGTTGCCCTTTGAAGTTGTTCCACTGATTGTCTCTATACTAACCATCTTGCTGGTCTAAGTGGTACACATGGATAAAACAAAAGGAGAACATCTACTACAAGCAGTTGTTATTTGCTCCCTCTTTATTCACATCGCGTGCAATTACCCAGTATCAGGTGCCACAATACAGGGTTGTGCACAAACCCTCGCGACTTTTGTTCGTTTAACTGTGCTGGGGGGCAAAATATCGACCAAATCCCCGGTCACGCCTTCCCGGAAAGGAAATTGGCTTCTCCAAAAATTTTCACCGGCACTGCTGCGGGAGCTCAGTCTTGCAATGCTCCAGATATTGCATTACTGAACCTTTAATTCATTCAATTTCTCTGGAAATTTCAACGTTAGGCCCTTTCAACTTTCGTCTATACATCCTTTAACAAGAGTTACACAAACAAGATGGTTTTAGTTCAAGATTTGTTAAACCCAAGCCCAGCTTCTGAAGCTCAAAAGCACAAGTTAAAGACTTTAGTTCAAGGTCCAAGATCTTACTTCATGGATGTTAAGTGTCCAGGTTGTCTTCAAATCACTACCGTCTTCTCTCACTCTCAAACTGCTGTCACTTGTGATCAATGTACCAACGTTTTGTGTACTCCAACTGGTGGTAAGTGTAAGTTATCTGACGGTTGTGCATTCAGAAGAAAGTAAGTTATTTTAGAAATCAACAATTAATGAAATAACATTTCAATATACATCAATACATAACTATAGTGTCAATTTTACTATTTTCGAACATAATAATTGCAGAAAACAATAAAATTTCACAACAAACTCATCACTCATCAAAAAAAAATCACAAACAAACTTGTTTTTATACAAATAATTCATTCAGAATGATTGAATCTATTTAAAAAACTGCAATTTGGATCTAATACTCAATATAAAGAGTCATGCATTTATTAACTAGAATTCAATCTTTTGTTTAAATAATTAATATAATTTAAAGATAAAATAAAAATTTTAAGCTCTATCAAGGTCACCCCCACCCTTTGTGTTCATTTACTGAAACTAGGAATTATCCCTATTACAGCAATGGCATTCGTTTACTTGTAAATTATTGTAATTGTAGTCTATCATTACAAAATGCGGAAATTGTTATGCAAAAGAATATATAATATCAGTGATGATTATCTAAGAGGCTTGTCTTTCTGTAATCTATTAGCAGCCTTTTTTATAATCTCTTTAGATTTGAGTAAGTTGATGATTCTTACCCTTTCGTTATTAAGATGTGCATTATCTGATGATTGACCTGTAGGAATATGTATAGCTGATGCATTGAATGTTTTCTCTAAAAATCTAATCGATGGAATACTACCACCTTCACGAACAAAGATAGGATCAACACCCCATTCTTCCCGTAGACATTCTTTCAATATCTGATATGCTGTATTATTAACATTACCTAACCATGGTTCTGCTTCATGCATGATTTGAACTTTGATAAAGTTATTTGTTTTCAATTTACTAAAGCATTCATTAACATAAGTAACAAATGATTCCTTCACAACTTCAAGATCTTGCGTGGGAACAATTCTTATACTCAATTCAGCTTCAGCTTTCTGTGAAATAACAGTTCCATTATCAGGACCTGACATTTCAATTTTGTGTAAAGTTAAACTTGGTAAGCTCCATTTTCTTATTAGTTCGTTAATATCAACATTATCAACTCTTCTAGAAATTTCATCATAAAGTGGTTTCTCCCAATCTTTAAGATGTCTCTTCAAATCTCTATCTGAACTGTAAACCAATTTGAATCCAGGTATAAGAATTTCGTCACCCATCACTAACGAACTTAGCACTTTCACCAAATCCATACTTGGCTCATTGAAAACACCTCCATCCACACCAGAATGACGATCACCTTTATCACTCCATACTTCAAGCTGAATATCCAGTTTACCTCTTAAACCGTAGTTTAAACAAGGCGTAACATCATCTAACCAGTAACTGTTACTAAGCATAATCCAATCAACTTTATCATTTCCGTCCAAAATCACATCTTTGTTATTATAAACAACATTTTGAAACCCCCAACTACCACTCTCTTCCTCACCTTCTAATAGGAAAATAACATCAGATTCAAGCTCTCCCTTCGCATGTAGCTCTGCAATTGCAAAAATAGCAACCAACATCGGTCCCTTATTATCTGTAACACCTCTGGCATATAAGTAACCATCTTGTGGAGTCATAACAAAAGGAGGAGTGTCCCAAGTTGAATGTGACGCTGGAATAACATCATAATGTCCATACCATAGTAATCTAGTAACATCGTTACTTTTTGCATTAGGTGAGTTTGCTTTAAAGCAGGCATGAACAATGGGATTACCATTATCAACGGGAAGTAGCTGTGATTTATATGCACCAAAAGACTTCAATAAAACTGTTAGATAGTTAGCACATTTTCTGCATTCACCCATGAACAAATCAGGCTGCTTTGAAACTGAACGAAATGATATCAATTCACCCAATACTTGCTGAAATTTCTCGTTAGTCAAATATTCAAGTAAATTCTCTCTAGTCTTAACAACAGACAAATCGGTCGATGTAGTGTTGAGAGAATTACTTGAGTTGCCTGCAATACATGACTTATCCATTGTCTCAAGAGACCAAAGTGATATTGTTTTATCTGAACCAGCGCTAGCTAAATAACATTCATCATCCGATTGAAATGTTTTGAGGGTAAGACAAGGACTACCCTTGGTGACTCTGATACAGCTATTTTTATCATCAGTATTTTCGATTTCATAAATGTTTGTACTGACTTTTGTTTTAGTAATACCTTCTTCAGTACCCATAAGTAACCATTGATTCTGAACCGTAGTGTTATTCACTCTCGGAGAAAAGGTCATAGTGTAAACATCGTTATCATCAATATAGAATATTTTTAATAACTGAAACGTAGCAAGGTCCCATACAGCTACTTTACCATTTGAAGATCCTGCATAAATAGTTAGAGAGTCTAAGTGAATAGCAAATGAGTAAATAGAGTCAATTTGAGGATCACACAGTGATTTAATTAACGTCAAAGAACCTTTACTAGGATGTTTCTCGTTAGCCGTATATCCCCATAATTTGATATCACCATCACCACCGGCACTTACTATAATGTGTTTATAAGATTCAGCAGCGTTATTACCAATAGTTGCAGTGATTGGATTATCAATTGTGATGTAATCAATAGCGTAAAGATAACCATTATGAGCATAATTAATCGTATTTTCATGAGGGACTTGGATCAGCTTCACATTAGAATGATCTTGTGGATCAAAATAATTGCCTACGGATGGTGAAGATCCTTTGGAATCAAAAAATTTATCAAACCGATTGGAAGGCATGAATTTTATGTGATCATCAACAGATCCAATTGTTACCGTATCAATATGAATATGAAACAATGATGCATTTTGAGCACCAAAGAAAATAGTTTTCAATTCACCAACCCATACAACTGAGAATATATCTCCGATATCAATTAGTGTGTATATTGTATGCGTTGGAATCAGAGTTATTGAAGAGTCATACGAATTTGAGTTGTCAACATCCTTTATATTCCAAACTTTGACTAAAGAATCGCTTCCCCCACTAAACAAAAGATCTTCACATTCACTTAAATGCAAACATAATACAGAACCAACGTGTGTGAAGATTTCAAGCTTTTTCTGAAAAGTGATGAGATCAAGAACTACAATTGAAGAGTTCTGAGTTCCGCAATAGAGTAGTTTCCGTTTTGGGGAAGCAACCATACATAAGATAGATTGATCGTGTTTCCATTTATGCAATAATGCCTTCTTGAACTGTACAGTATGGTCCCTTGCTGATTTGGACCCTGAGTTAGAGAAATCATGATGATAGCTGAAACTAGTTGCCAATTCCGGGTTGATACTGTATGGACTCAAGCTACGGCTAGGAGTAACTGAGTTTGACATGTCTCTGCAGTTCCTGAGAATAAGACTTAAAAGAAAAGACTGCTGGATTTCCACTTACAAGAAGACTTTAAGCTTACTCACAGATGACCATCACGGAGGACAGAACATGTCGTTAATCATCACCGGTCACGTGTTTGTGCGATTTCTTGTTAATTTCGCATTTCCAAGCTTTTTCGCCCAAAGCGGGAACCGGCACAACACGCACGCACGCAAAAAAGGACGTGCTCCTTATGCCAAATCTTCAATTGGCGTCTCGCGGAGAGCGTTCGAGGTTGGTGAAGAGAATACACAGTGGAAGGCACAAGGGTTAAAACAGGCACATTAGTATCTCTATTAACCATCTCACTAATCAACCATGTCTGTCGCAAAGTCTGCAACTAAAATCGATTGGGCTAAGATCATCCCACAATTAGGTCTCACTGGTCAAACTGCTACTCAACTCACTTCATTCAAGAAGAGAAATGACGAAGCTAAGAAAGTTTTATTCACTTACAAACAACAACCAACTGACGTTAACTTTGAAACATACAACAAGTTAAAGAACACTGAAATTGTCAACACCATCAAGAAGGATGTTGCTTCTTTCAAGGCTTCTAAGATCGACTTATCAAAGCAATTAAAGGTAATTGAAGCTTTCGAAGTTAAAGCTATTGAAAATGCAAAGGAAACCGAATCTTTAGTTTTAGCAGAATTATCCCAATTAGAAAAGACTTTAGCTGATATTGAATCTGCAAGACCATTCGAACAATTAACTGTTGACGATTTCGTTAAGGCAAGACCAGACGTTGAAGACAAGGTTAGCTACATGGTTTCTAACGGTAAGTTCGAAGTTCCAGGTTACAAGGAGAAATTCGGTGATTTAGTCATCATGTAAGATAGTTTTATCTTCATCTATATTTATTACTATTTATTTTTAAGATCCACTCAGTTACGACTCAGACTCATCATATTCGAACCATTATCATTCTCATATTTATAACAAACTATTTATTTGATTTATAATGAATGACATGAAATCAGCGCAAAGAGTAGTTAGTTAATTAAGATAAGGGTATGTAATTTCCAAATCAGTATGTATATTGCTGATTTTTTCAAAGTTTCAAACTGGTGCATCGTCACTTGCTTTTCAGGCAAACAATGAATGAAAACCAACTTTTAGCTAGCAGGTTTTTATCAGCCCTTGCAGTTGAAAAGAAACAAGACTATGAATCAACACATGAGCTTTTATCTACAACTCCACCGAAGGTGCTTGCCAGAAATGGCCTTGCCATATTAAATCTAGTTATAGATAACATCAAAACTAGCTTTGGTGGTAAGTTGATAGTTGAACTCAGCACCGACTCTGCAATTAGCGGGGTTAAATCAAAGGTAAAAGCTAAAAAGAATAGCAGGAGTGGCAAATCACAGAATGCTGCAACTTCAAACTCAACAGGTACAAATCAGCTATCGAACAATGATTTCCGGCCAGGTGATATTGTTAAGTTAGACACGATATCAAATAACAATAGTTTGAAAAAACTACAAAACTCTTCGAAAAGTACAGATAACGACGAATTGGAGATCGAACAGGCAAGTATTGAAGGTGTAGTAACGTCATCAAACAACAATCGAATTTCAATTGCCTTATCCAGTGATATAGATTCATCAATTTCAGAACGTATATGGAACTTATACAATCAGAACTCAAGAGTATGGATTGTAAAAATTAATAATGAGACTACTTATCGTCGTATGGAATCTACATTGCGTAAACTTTCAGAGTTTTCATTAGATTCTATATCACAGAATGAATTTGCTCCACCTATTGTGCAGTATCTTCTTGGAACAATGAAATATAATGTCAATCCCCCAAATATTGATCTGAAATTTAATAACAACAATCTTAACGCTTCTCAAGAAGAAGCTATTAAATTTGGTCTAGTTAATCCTCTCACTATAATCCACGGTCCACCAGGTACAGGTAAGACATCAACAATTGTTGAATTTGTTCTTCAGCATCTTCAACTTTATAAAGAAAAGAGAATTTTGATTACAGCACCATCTAATATTGCTGCTGATACTATCATTGAACGACTTTCAGGTCATTTCAAAGACGTGAGTAAATTAATAAGAATTGGCCATCCAGCTAGGGTTTTGGAATCAACTAGGAAACACTCATTAGATTACTTGGTAGCCAATTTGAAAGGTGATGAATTGAAAGATCTTCAAAACGATATCACGAAGCTAGAGAATGAAGTACGCAAACCTAGAACTAGTAAAGTCTATGTTGATAGGAAAGGGCTATGGAGAGAGATAAAACTACTCAATAAAGAGCTTCGAATGAGAAACAAGAAATGCGTGCGTGATGTTTTAACTGGTTCAAAAGTGGTTGTTGCAACATTACATGGTTCCGGTTCTTGGGAAATGGTTGCTAATATTTACAACAATCAGGATGTATCAAATAGACATGGGTTTGGAGAAAACTTTTTCCATACTGTGATAATTGATGAAGTTTCTCAAGCATTTGAACCTTCTTGTTGGATTCCAATAATAAACCACGGTCCAGAAAGAGTTGTTTTAGCAGGTGATAACAAACAGTTACCACCAACTATTCATATTTCAGAGAAGGATTTGCTGATTGGAGATGATGGAACGACGAGTAAACGTGCTTACCAGATTTTATCGCAATCACTATTTGATAGAATTGTTCGTGTTTATGGTGGTAACGACTTGTCAATTCCCTTTATTAAATTTTTGGATACTCAATATAGAATGTGTGAAAAAGTAATGATTTTCCCAAGCACAGAATGGTATCATGGGAAGTTGAAAGCAGCAGATTCTGTTAAAGATGGAACAGTTGTAGACTTGTTGAAGAGTTACCAAAAATTGGAAGCAACAAATTCAGCTGTTAATAAAAAAGTATCAAAGAGAAAGAAGACGTTGACAGAAGTTACCGAAACAATGAATGAACTAAGCATTAACGAAGATGCAAGTGATTTGACGGAGCAAGTAATATGGATCGATACACAAGGTGGACTATTCCCCGAGTCTATGGAAGAATATACAGAAAACGATGCTGTACTAAATAGCGGATCGAAATTTAATGTAGGAGAGTGTTACCTTGTTCAAAAACATATTGCTAACTTGGTGAAGCACGGTGTAAAGGAAGAGGATATTGGTGTTATTGCACCATATAGTGCACAGGTGGCAAGGTTGCGATCATTAATTTGGGTCGGAACATTGGATGAAGATGATGGAACAAATGATGGTGAAACCGAAAGTTTTCCAAACGTTGAGATAAGTACAGTTGATGGATTTCAAGGCCGAGAGAAGGAAATCATTATATTATCGTTAGTGAGGTCCAACTCAGGGAGTGATGATCATAAGTGGACGTCATCCGACGTTGGTTTTCTTTCTGATTTCCGAAGACTTAATGTTTCCATTACTAGATGTAAAAAGCAACTTGCTATTGTTGGTGATATGGAAACTATCGAACAGAGTGGCATTGAAATGTTGAAAGATTGGTGTGAATGGTGCTTCAATAATGCTGATATCAGATACCCTGAATAGGAGCATATAAACTTATCACTATTTCAGTATCAGCAGTAACAACAGATCCTAATTTGGGATTGACACTAAGGATTCTAGGGACGACTTGTTTCGAAATGAGCTCATCGTTTTTCAAAACTATCGGACTTACCTCTTTGGTTGTCTCAACTTTATTCATATCCCAAGCAAGGACACTCCCATCACCACTACCACTTAAACACCATGTTCCATCCGGAGTTACATCAGAGCTACCATTGCGTAGAATTTGCTCTCCATTAACAGCAAACTCAGTTACTCCACATAACGATCCCAAAACTTTACCATTATGTGAATCGATAACAGTTTTATTATAACCTGGGGTGTCTAATATTAGCATATCATTCATTGCCCATATTATTTTCTCAACTCTGCCTCTGATATGAGGTACGAAAACATCGAGAATAATACCCATGGGGAATGATTCAATTGGGACAATTCGAAGTTTCTTAGTATCGTTTGTCCATATAGCCATTAATGTACCGGATTGACTCAAAGATATTACAGGATCTGATCCCATATTACCTAGACAAGCATAACATTTGTCTGTTCGTGATTCCCAAGCTCTTATTGAACCATCAAAAGAAGCAGAATAGAATGAATCAAGCCCAAAAGCTGGAGATGGTGATGATACAATAGAGGAGACTTGTCTTGTATGTGCTTGAAAATATCTTATAAATGAGTTTGTATTAAGATCTAGTAATCTCATTGCATGATTTGAGACATCGTTTTGTGTTGTCGGTATTGTCGATGCAATAAGACATGATGTTGGAGTAGATTGTGTTGCAGTACGTAATGTGAATGACGCGTTGGAACAACCGTACTTTTTGGAATAAATTGTTTTAAAATGTCTTCCTTTGACTGCATCGTATAGTTGTAGAGATCCATTTGGAGAAGTAGTAACAAAATAAGTACCTTGAGGATTATGTGATATTGATGTTAATGGAGTTGTAGTACTAGATGATGATGCGTTGAAAAGTTTTATGGGGTTGAGTGTATTTATAATAGATTCTGTCAATGGTGTTGGAACAGATGGCATCGAAGTTACCAATGAAGGTAATGCTAAAGTATTAGATCCATTTTTAGCACTCATACTTCTTCAGTAATGTATGTTGGGGAACGTGTAGTTTGAAATACTTATCACTAGCCAGTGTTGAGGAAGGTTTTCAAGTTTTAGATTGACTGCTCGATGTGATTTGTGTGAGAATCAAAGCCCATTTAAACAATCTTTGAGCAATCTTTTAACAACGAATAATTACAACAATCTACTATGGGTGTATGTAGGAAATGAATAACCTATTGATTACAAAGTTACTAACTTTTAGTGATAGATGTTTAATCTTGGCCGTTTGTGCCATTTAACGATTGATGCAATAATGGTATCGATGATTCTGGCTGGAATCAAATTAGCTACAGGTTATGAACTCAGACCTGATGTGTTTGGACACAATCCCGATTCTGTTGGATATATGAGAAAGTATTTGAAATTTGGAGAGTACTTATTTCAAGCTGCATGCAACAAAGCTGTAAATTCTAGAAGTTTTAAAAGGATCAACTGGAAGGAAATGTCTGATTCATTTAGCAAAAATCTTTTAAGCAGTACCAGAAGAATGATGGATGATTTTCAAAAGAAATTTGATGATGTAACCGGTAATAAAATTGAAGAATTATAAACAAAAAAAAATATGATAAATTAATATTTTATAGGCAACATATACAAGATAAGAGATACCAGGCTAAGAAATTTAACCGTTCTTTTCATTAGGAGATAGAAGTGATGGAGAATTTCCGTTACATACTTTAATTTCTACCTCTCATCAGTAGGGAACGAATAATAACATTTTAAAGATTTGTACAATTTTTGTACCATAATCTTTGATTTTTTTTAATGGAGTTATTAACTGAGAATAGTTTATAACTTAAGGCGAAAAAATACATTAATAAAATGAATGATTAACTTTATACAGGTATTATGGATGTAAAAAAAAATAAGGTTGAATCTATAGAATTTATTGTAGTAATTATTTATCATCTTCCAATGGGATGAGAGCATCAGCAGAATCGAGAAGTTCAGCAAGCTCACCAGTTTGTGACATGTTAGTTAAGATATCACAACCACCAACAAATTCATTGTTTACGTATAATTGAGGGATAGTTGGCCATTCTGAGTATTCTTTAATACCTTGTCTGAGTTCATCATCTTCAAGAACATTATAAGCTGCAAATTTATGTGGATCAACACCTTGTTGACCAAGAAGTTGAATAGTAGCTCTAGAGAATCCACATGCAGGTGCTTCTGGAGTACCTTTCATGAAGAGAACCACAGGTGCTGAACGTACAGCTTCATCGATTGCTTGACGAGTTTCTTCGGAAAGGAAACGAACAAAAGTGGATCTTGGAGCAAGACGTGCCAAAGAGGAAGCACGGAAAACGTTAGTGGTAGCTGAACGGAATGCAAACATTATATGATGGACCAACTGTCAGTACTAGTGGAAGAACGAACAACCGGTGTAGCAATTGCCACATGAATTGATTATTCATGTATTTTCCAAAATAGCTGTAGAGTAAGCGTCTTTAGTCAGCCGTGTCCGAAAACGGCAGGCGCGCGCAACGCAAAAAAACTGAAAAGGGCGCAACCCACACCCGCCGAGCCCCCACGCCCTTATCCCGCAAAAACAAAAAGGCTCGGAAGCATCGGCTCGGAAGGGGAAACGCTTCAAGGTCAAGGACCCAGCCCCCCGGCAATGGCTGCGTTTTCCCCCGGCTTTAGCCAAACTTTTTTTCGTTTTTCTGCTCGCTGCTGCGTTATCAGTCAATAAGGGGAAGACAATAGCTAGGAACATCTCGGGCTGGTTGGGACAGCATTGGATTCTTTTCCTTTATTCATAACTAGTTATCCTTGCTCTACTGAATTAAAGAGTATTAATTATACGATAAATTGATTTTATTAAATTTTACATTGTTACATCTGTTTGAAAAAAGTGTGAAACTTTAAGAATAACCCATTTTCTTTTTCTTTTGGAAGTTATTCAAAAATTCACTTCATACATCTTACACTCGCTTATTGACCAATAGTTTAATATCTCCATATGTCTACTTCTCAACCTGATATAAATATGTTGGGGAACTATAGTTTCCATGAACCAGCCAGGTCAATTAATTCTTTGAATGACGAACTTCCGCAATCTTTGAAAGATGAACTCAGTCATGACTTGTCTATTTTATTGGCTAATACTGATGATTTTGGTCTTAATTCTGATTCCAATATGGACTCTTTTATTGATTTTACTGATGCTACTAAAGAAGAGATACCAAATACAGACCCTAATATTGATTTCGGTATTACCGGAGGTGCACTTGCATCAAATACAATACAGGATAATTCCTTTTATCAACATACAAACAATCATATCTCTTCAATAAATAGTATTGATAATGATGTAAGAACTCCAAGTGAAGGCGCATTAATAGATTCAACATTGCTTCAAGAAATTGAATCTGTGCTAAATGATACCAAACCAAGTATAAAGTCACCTAATAAAGTTGTAAAGTCTCATTTACCGAAAAGGTCACAACAATTAAAGACTTCACATACAAATAAACAAACATGTGCAATAAACCAGTCAAATGGTAGGTCACTTTCATTACCATCTTCACAATCATCTGCTTCTCATCGGTTATTTAAACAACGCGCAATGGCACAAACCGCAGCAGTTTTAGCAACAAATTCAATGTCACCAACGAAAGGTAAAACTTATCAACGACATGAAAGTGCTAAAGCAGCTGCAAGAGCGGTTGGTCAAGTTGTACCGCTATCCAAATCAAAGGTTGCGAATTCTCCTACTATGAAGCTGAGTTTGAATTTTAAGAAAGCTGCAAAGGCGGATGTACCTTGTAGGCCCGTTAAAACTACAAACACCGATTCATCAAATTCAAAACAAACTGGAACATTACTTCAACCAGCTAAATTTTCAGGTCAATCACATAATGGTCTCAATATATTAATACCAAATGCCAAATCTAAAACATCTTCAATATCGATTAATTCAACTATAACAGGATTTTCTAATAAATCCTATTCTTCTAAAGAAAGCAGCACTTTTGATGCATTCCCTCCAACATTCAGATCAACAGAAACTTTAGAAACATTTTTGTCACAGGACACGGCAAGTCCACAGATGATACCTTTCCAACCTCCACGTAACTACAATTCTGCTTCAAATAGCAGGAGAAGAACTAGTACAGCTAGTTCTGAGTCAACATCTAGCTTGAACAGTCTAAGTGAGTTTCTTAATTTGTCTACGCCCTCACCGAACAGTGCTAATGTAGCACATATGGCATTTTCACCAAATAATAATAGAACATTCTCATTTGAAGCAAGTCCAATTACTCCAGTGTCTAAAACTGCAGCAAAATTTGAAATGCTTTCAACAAAATCACCTTGTAAAGAGACCAATATTGACACAGTCATTCAAAATGGTCCTAAAATGAGTATTTGGAAAACTCCAAAGAACACTCCAAAGCAAAAGAGTACTGTAACAAGGCATAAATCATTAGATTTTGATCATATGAAAGGATTCGGTATTCTTGAACTGTCAGTTGACAAGGCACGTTTAAAGGCAAAACCATTAGATACAACGATTGGAACAAATGTTCCAAAGCCAGATATTACAGGTAGGATGAAAACCAATCATATAAACAACACAACCAAATCACAAAATAACTATACACATACAACTCCTACTGTAAGGAAAATGAGAGTACATGCATCATCAGCATCATCTGGGTCTAATATGTCAGTAACATCAACAGTTTCTACAGTTTCAATGCATTCTAATAAAGATGAAAGAGAAAAAAGTATACCTGTTTCACAAGTTTCATCTAAATCTACAATTATCAATAATAATCAAACTCAACAACAAATAAGTAAACGTAAGGCATCAGATTTACCATTTCAATCCCTGATAACTACGTTTAATAAACATGAACCAGAGGAAATCAAACCTCAAGTTTACTCTAACATGCATCAAGGACTTGTAGAGTTTCAAGTTCATCTCGACAACAAACGAGGGAACCCCCGCTAAATACCATCCTATATTTTATACACAACAACCTTCATTTTGTAATACTTTCTAATAAACTAATGATTCATTGATATAGCGGTAAAGGACCATGCGGGGTTTGACCGCGAACCATACAAATCTGGATCTGAGAATGTACCGATTTGCCGATTGAATCGATTCGATAAAGCGGTGAATCGTTAGTGGTATCTCTGTAAGGATGTATTTGCATCAGCGTATATACTCTGTAGTGGGAAACTCCCTGAACGTTCTGCAGTCGACAGATTCGATAGCAGCTAGACGGAGACATGTGACCGGGAGAGCCCTGAGAAAGGCGTCGGGCTGCGTGGAAGTTGCAAAATTCCAGCCACCTTTGTATAACTTAACGTGGAATCCCGAAAAAATAATGTGCCCGCAGCCATGCTCATCGAAACTATGTTGTAAATTAGAGTTAGTGGCTAGTGTGCAACGTTGTTGTTTGTGGTGATCAATTGTCATTTTGATGCGCACGACATTCAACGCTTGTTGATTCTATAGTACCGTGAACAGTTCAATAATAAACATCTGATACTCAAGTTATTGAAGTACCATCACTCTCACTAACTGTGTTGATAATATTCAGTGCCAGTCCTAATCTCTTCTAAATAAACTATTTTAAACTTTATTCGAAATGGAGAATCAAGTCAACGGCCCCATGTCGCCTTATATACCCACAAATAATAATGAGTCTACCGTATTAGAGGGAGTCCCATCAGCAGGTCATAGTAGTGGAAACTTGCAACAAACTCAACAATCTGATTTGCAAGTTGAACAAACACAAACACAAACACAACCACAACCACAACAGCAGCAGCAGCAGCGTCAACTGTTAGACTTCCAAGAAGGTCAAAGTGTAAATCAACCATCCACACAAGGTATTGGACAAAGTACAGATTTTGTGAAAAAACTGTATCAAATGCTGGAAGAGAATAGGTTTACAGATATTGTTAAATGGTCTGATAAAGGTGATTCATTCATGATTATGGATACTAATGGATTTACGAAAGAGGTTTTACCAGGATATTTTAAACATTCCAATTTTTCCAGTTTTGTTAGACAGTTAAATAAATATGATTTCCATAAAGTGAAGATATCAAACGAGCTGAAACAAAGGTACCAACTTGAGGGCGTTTGGGAATTCAAACATCCAGATTTTAACAGATTTGATAAAAAATCGTTAGAAAATATCAAACGTAAAGTTCCAGCTAAAAAAGAAACCACAGAACTCGTCAATGCAGCAAATTGTATCAGTATTACATCATATAGACGACTTGAAGATCAAGTAAATCAATTAAGCAATGAAAATACACTGTTACATAATGATGTTGAATCTTTAAAGGAGAATATGAATTCACTGACAACCAAATATAATACTTTAGTATCTTCATTACTCACTGCTAAAAAGATAAATGAATCCTTTGCTAAATCATTAACTGCAATTGCTAATTCTGTTACTCAACTAGGTGGTTCTGTACCACCACTTGAACTTTTGATTGACACTCAAGATCAAATCATGTTGTCAAGGCCAAATATCAAGGAAGATCCTTCTCAGCATAACTATTCACACCAGTCACTTCCAATTCAACAATCACATTCCCAATCTCAATTACAATCACAGCAGCAGAACGAACAGAATCTTTTACTTCAACAACAACACCCTCAGCCGATCCAGCACGTGCAACAACAGACACAGAATCAACAGCAACCACAACCACAATCACAGGCACAACCACAACCACACGTAACACAGCAACAAAGATTATCTGTATCAGCACCGATGGGCCATTCACGTCATCATTCACTCAACGATGGCAACAAACCACTTCCTTTGCCAGTTGAAACGATGAACGAAGAACCGATGTCTGTTCCTCAAGCCATTGACCAACAAACAAGGATATCCAACAGACCAACAGGATCAACACTTCATGTTTTATTAGTTGAAGATGATGATGTTTGTATTCAACTATGTCGGAAGTTCTTAATGAAATATGGATGTACTGTCGTTGTTGCAACTGATGGATTGAGTGCTATCGAAGCCGTTAAACAAGTTCAATTTGATTTGGTGTTGATGGATATTGTTATGCCGAACCTTGATGGTGCTTCAGCTACTTCTATCATTCGATCATTTGATAGTGATACCCCAGTTATTGCAATGACAGGAAATTATCAAAGAAATGATCTAGTCACATATTTGAACCATGGTATGACAGATATTTTGGCTAAACCTTTCACTAAGGATGATTTATATGCTATATTGGAGAAACACAATATCAGTTATAGATTTCAAAGGTTCAACTCTGAAGATTCATCACAATTGAATGGTTCAGGAATTAAACAAGAGAAAGCTTTGATGTCAGCTAATACTTCAACTACAAATCATAATCCTGCTATGAACAATAACAATACTGCTTTTATAAAAGAAGAAAATAACAACAATGTAACTAATATCACTGACAACACCGTGAATTCAACCAATATAAACACCCAAACTAATCACAATTCAATCCCTATAAATAATGTTATCCCGAATTTACATACATTGAATGCAGAGAATATACCTACTCCGTCATTATTAGATACAACGTTATCACCTGTTGGAATGAACCAAAATCAAACTTTAGGTGGTAACTCAGCAAGTGGTAATCTTGATGGTGTAGATATAAGCATATTAGGAGATGTTGATTCTGAATTTGGTGAAATGTTTAAGCGTCGGAAAGTATGATCACTTTATGATCTCTAACCATAGTTTTTCCTTTTTTTTTTCGAACTCTGTACTTATACTTAAATTTGCAAATTTGTTATATACTACTATCAACCTAAACTGCGGCTATATGCAACAACTTTGCCGATTTTTCTCACCACCTATTTTTGTTGACGATCGCGGGTCAGAAGGAACCCGTGATTCTTTAACCGTCAGGGAGAAGTCAATACCCTTCTATACAGACTGTTCACTTTGCGGATTCAAAGAGTACAAGAAATGTTTGCATTCAAAAGGGCTGCAGTGCAGATAAACAAGGCGAGATCACAAAGATTCACTCACACTTTAGCACTTTTAGAAACAAGTGGAGCTAAATTAACACCAGCTTCTTTAAGTACTATTACAGCAGCTAAAGAGATTAAAAAACCAGTTACTGTATTACTTGTTGGACCTGATGCAAAGGAAGCAGCTTCTGAGGCAGCATCATTTGCTGGTATTGATAAAGTCCTTGTTCAATCCGATGAACGTTATGCGCATTATCTCCCAGAACAAGTGAGTCCTTTAGTTGTTTCTCTTTTGAAAGGTGAATATTCATCATTTGTTGTACCTGCTAGCTCTATGGGTAAAGGTGTGCTACCACGTGCAGCAGCTTTGTTAGATATTCAACCATTATCTGATGTTACCAAGGTTATTGATGCAACAACATTCACTAGACCAACATATGCAGGTAATGCAATATTAACTGTTAAATCAAGTGATCCAATTGTCATGACTTCTATTAGAAGTTCTGCGTTCCCTGCGGCTGAAGAAAAGAAGGCAGATGCGTCACCAATTGAAGAAATTGCACCAGTTGATGCAGATTGTAAAACCGTTTGGGTTCGTGAAGAATTAATGAAGTCCGATAAACCAGATTTAGCAAGTGCTAAGATTGTAGTTTCTGGTGGTCGTGCATTAAAGGATAAGGAAACTTTTGACAAATTGTTAAACCCACTTGCTGAAAAACTAGGTGCAGCAGTTGGTGCATCTCGTGCAGCTGTTGATTCTGGCTTTTGTGATAATTCCTTACAAGTTGGTCAAACTGGTAAGATCATTGCACCAGATTTATACATTGGTATTGGTATCAGTGGTGCTATTCAACATTTGGCTGGTATGAAAGATTCTAGAGTGATTGTTGCAATTAACAAAGATGAAGAAGCACCACTTTTCAATGTTGCCGATGTTGGTATAGTAGGAGATATTTACGAGATTGTTCCTGAACTTACCGAGAAACTGTAGAAAAGTTATACTGTTAACAACCTGTGTAAAGAAATAAATGACGTTTGATAAAAAAAAATGAAAAAGATAAAACAGGGCAAAATAGCTAAACCTATTTTATTTTGGACGTTATTTTTTTGCTATGCTTTTATTCTTTTTCTACTGTAAACTATTCGTTGCTGTAGTACTAGAAATGCCAGAGAATAAAAAAGCTTGGTCAATTGATGATGAAATGGAGCAACAACAATGGGTTGCAACTAAATATGAGCAAAGACCTGCTCTTGCTGCACTTACGGGTATGATTGCAAGTGCTCCGATTCCGAAAATTTTTGCGTCTAATGCTGTTCCTTTCCTTATGTGGAGAGAGCAAGGGCAAGAAGCCAAGGTGAATAATAGGAAGAATGATAAAAACTAGGGGAAGACTGTTACGTAAGATATTTGTTTTTATATTTAAATTGAATAAATAGGGTAAACTACAACCATTTTAATACATTATTTAAGGCGAAAAAAGAGGGAGAAAGGGTTAATGTACATTTATGGTACACTGAATAATGAGAAATTTCTAACAATATTAGGTCCGTACTCATCATAATCTCTCTTTGTATGACAATAACTCTTAAATTCTGAAGTTTGAGCCATAAGGGAACCACCAAACCAAACAGCATTTCTTTGTCTTTTATGTGAAATAACTTGAACTTGAACACCACTTGATTTAGCACCACTTAAACGCTCACTTGCTTCAACTCTTTGATTAACCATTGATTTCAAATCTCTTTGTAAACGTCTACCAAAATCTTTAAACATTGTTGAACCACCACTGAGAACGATATTTTTATATAAATTCTTACGTACATCAATTGGAGATGCTTGAATAACTTGATCAACAATTGTAGGTAGTGGGGTAAGGAAATCGGATGAGCAAATTTCTGGGTTGAAGAAAACTTCTGGAGCAAGGAAACGTTCATAACCTATATCGATTTCTGTCTTTTTATGTTGAACTGTATGTACGATATATTTAGCAAACATTTCAGGATCATTATCGTATTTTCTAAATTCTTTGACAATATCAGGACAAACGTAACAAAATTTTTGTTTGATTTGTTCAGCAGTTTGAAGTGAAGAATCTGCTTCTCCACGATCTCTTAACATTGTTTGAATAAAATTTGTAATATCTCTACCAGCAATTGGAACATTTTTAATGGCACTTCCAATAACGTAACCTTCAGCAACTGGTATAACATGTGTAACACCATCACCTGAATCAATAACAGTACCAGTGAGAGATCTATCAACGACTTTACTACTTGTCCAAGAAGCTGCAAGTGCTAAAACTGCTTGAACTGCAATATATAAACCTGCACAATTGAAACTTTCAAACATAATTTCAGCAGTATTTTCTCTATTCTCTGGAGGATTTAAAGGTGGTTCAGTGAGTAGGAAATAATGATCTTCAGGTTCACATTTAAGATATTTGAAAAGCGAAGTTTCCCAGAAACGTTCCATTTGATCCCAATTTTCAATCTGACCATGTCTAATTGGATAATTGAGAGAATATGAAGGACCCTTTGCAGCATCTAAAGCTTCATGACCTATATAAAAGTCCAAATCTGACATTTCTCTATTACCATGAATTGAAGTTGACGAAGATCCAGATTTTGTTGAAGTAGAATTAGATGAATGCGAAGATGATAAAAATGATGGTTTAGATGGAGCCACTGGTTTAGCCGATGAAGAACCAGCGGTGTTACGGGTGGCGATGGCAGTTGGGAAAACCCATGATGGAGAGTCATTGCCGGCAAAACCAAGCTTGGTGTAACCGGTACCGTTGTCCATGACAACTGCAGGCGTTGTGGTACTCGACATGACTGTGTGTAGTGGTGTGTGCAATGGAGTGTTGTCTGAGTTCTTCTCCAGATTCCTTACACAATCATCCACATTCCTTTACATATTCAGACGTATCCAGATTTCTACATAACAATCCGCAGTCCATCTGACCGCACCAGCCACAACTTTTCTGCACCAGCCTCCGGGGCGAATGTCTCCGGTTTTCGCTTTCAGTGACACACACAGAGGTCCGAATCTTCCACTGTGGAGTACTTATAACACGGGGTTTTCCTGTCTGTACATCCTTTCTTCTCTTCTACAATCTCCTTTCTCATCTAACACAGTAAAAAAATGCCTTCTCAACTCGAACAACTTAAAGCTGCAGGTACCGTTGTTGTTGCTGACACCGGTGACTTTGAATCCATTGCTAAATTCACCCCACAAGATGCAACTACTAATCCTTCTCTTATTCTTGCTGCAACTAAACAACCTCAATACGCACATTTAATTGATGTTGCAATTGAATATGCAAAGTCAAAGGGTTCTACAAAGGAAGAACAAGCATCTTTAGCTCTTGATAGATTACTCGTGGAATTTGGTACTCAAATTTTGAAAATTGTCCCTGGTAGAGTCTCTACTGAAGTTGATGCAAGATTATCATTCGATAAAGATGCAACTATTAAGAAAGCTCTTGAACTTATTGAATTATATGAAGCTCAAGGTATTTCTAAGGAAAGAGTCCTTATTAAAATTGCTTCCACTTGGGAAGGTATTCAAGCTGCACGTGAATTAGAATCCAAGCATGGTGTTCACTGTAACTTAACTCTTCTTTTCTCTTTTGTCCAAGCAGTTGCTTGTGCTGAAGCAGATATTACTCTTATTTCTCCTTTCGTTGGTAGAATTCTTGATTGGTATAAGGCTAAAACAGGTGAAGAATACACTCAAGAAACCGATCCTGGTGTTTTATCCGTTAGAAAGATTTACAACTACTACAAGAAGTTTGATTACAAAACTATTGTTATGGGTGCATCTTTCAGAAATACTGGTGAAATTGCTGCTTTAGCTGGTTGTGATTACTTAACAATCTCTCCATCCCTTCTTGAAAAACTCGATTCTTCAAATGATGAATTACCTCAAGTTCTTGACGCTCAAAAGGCTAAATCTTTAGATTTTGAAAAAGTCTCTTACGTTGATAACGAACCAGCTTTCAGATTCTTATTAAATGAAGATGCAATGGCAACTGAAAAATTATCTGAAGGTATCAGAAAATTCTCAGCTGATTGTGTCACTTTATACAATGAATTATTAAACAGAGTCTCCTCTGCTTAATTTTAACCTACCTTAACTGTATGTATCTCTTTATTCCGTTTAGCTATTTAACTAACTTAATCATCAAATTCTGATGATAATATACAAACTTTAAATAGTGTTAGAACCGCGCTTCAAAATCCGTGTGGCACTCGCTGCGGTCGTTAATATCACCTCCAGCTTTACAAATTTATAACACACAAACACACTTACAACATTACAATACAAGCAAAGATGTCGAATTCCATTGAAATGGATAAATTGGACAGTCATGCAAGTACCTCTGTTGAGATTCAAAACTTTATATTAGATCAAATATTTCAACAATTAAAATCAAAAGATGAAATTCGACGCTTAAAGGCTGCAACTAACTTGAGAGAACATTTCATATCAATTTCAAGGGATATGTCTACTCGTGAACAAATTGCAGTTTATACAAATTATGTTAATAAGAAAATTTTTGAACTTGTCAATTCAAATAATATAAATGAACAATTGGGTGGTATAGATGCTATAAATTCATTGATTGAATTACTTATGCCTAATTCTAACGATTTAACATTACAACAACTTAATCCGACAACGGATGAAAACTCTAATGTTGTAACTAGATATGCAAGCTACTTACGTAAACTTCTTTTCTCAAACAACCTCGTTGTTATGAAACATGCAACTTTAACATTGGGTAAATTGGCAATTCCTGGTCTTACATTGACAGCAGAATTTGTGGATTTTGAAGTTAAAAGGTCTCTTGAATGGTTACTAACAGAGAAAGTAGAATCAAAGAGGCATGCATCGATTCTTATCATATCTTCATTAGCTCAACATTCACCAGCTGTGCTATATCTTTATGTGAAACAGATTTTCAACAATATCTGGATTGCTTTAAGGGATTCTAAATGTATCATCAGAGAAGATGCAGCAATATGTTTGCGCCATTGCCTAGATATTGTTTACGAAAGAGACGCTGATTTGCGTAATTATTGGTTTACCAAATTATACAATGAATCATTTGCAGTTTTCAAAGCAGCAGGTTTTGGCGCTACAGATTCATCAAATAACAACGGCAACAACAATGGTAGTAGCAGTAGTAGCAATATAAATGGCAATAACAATAGTACCAATTCATCTACATCAAAGAATACCAATAGTAACAATCCTGATAATTTCACAATTGTTCAAAATTCACAGATTCTTAATAGTCCAGCTGAACTTATACACGGTTCCCTTCTTTGCTTTAGGGAATTGGCCAAACAAGGAACGACGATTTTAGGATTCAAAATTGAAGAAATTTATGAAACACTTTTACGAGTTAAAGATCATCGTTCACCTGATGTTCGAAAAGAAATAACCGTGATCATACCGATCTTAGCAAGATATGATAAAATTAAATTTGTTGATAGATATATGCATAGAGTATTACTTTTCTACATTTCACAACTTAAAATAGGTAAAGATAGAATAAACATTTTGATAAGTATTGGTGATATTGCTGTTGAGACTAAGAATAATATAGTGAATTACCTTAATGGGATTGTTTTGGATACAGTAAAAGATGGTTTGTCACAATCATCACCAAAAATTCAGAAATTTTTATCACCTGCAAGTTGTTATTGCATGTCAAAATTAGTTTTGTCTTTAGGTACTCCAATGACTAAATTTATCAATGGATATCAAATCTTGAAACTTTTGCTAAAATCTCCAATAAACGATAATATTTTAAGTACATTGAAGATTTTTGCAACTCATTTGCCATCACTTGAGCCAATTATCAATGATAGACTTGTTCATACTATTAGTAACTGTCTTTCAGGTTATCCTTTCATTCATCCTGGATCACCAGATTTCGAAAGATTATTCGATCATGATCTAGCTTATAACTATAGATCACAGATGTTATCCAAAGAAGGCGATGGATTTAACCAAAATACAATTGAAGAAATATGTACTCTTGCTGATGTGGAAATGTCAAAATATTTTCAAGATCCTGATGTTGTGGTAATCTTACAAGCATTAAAAGCTCTCAGATATTTCAAGTTTAAAAACTATGATCTTACGGAATTTGTGCAATACGCAATCATTCACTATGTTAACCATCAAAATCCAGAAGTCAGACTTAATGCATCTATTACATGTGCAGAAATTTACACCAGAAGTCCAATTTGCTTTGAAAGAAGTGCGCATTCACTAAAAAGTGTACATTTTGTGCTTTCCAAACTTCTAACAGTTTGCATAACTGATCCAGTGGCTGAAATACGGCTCAATATAATCAAGCATCTTGATGATAAGTTTGATGCACACCTCTCGCAAGCAGAAAATGTTAAACTTCTTTTCATGACATTGAATGACGAAAATTTTGAAATAAGAAAGGAAGCTTATAAATTAGTAGGTCGACTAACTTTCTTCAATCCAGCATTCATTGTTCCTCCACTTAGAAAAATACTGCTTCAATTAATTACAAGCTTAGATTATGGAGGGTATACAACCAGAACTGAAGAAGAATCAAATATTTTACTTGGTATACTGATTTACTCAACCGGTGACCTGACTAAGCCATACACAAAACAAATTATGGATGCATTGCTGCCTCATGCAGAATCATCATCTCCAATTGTCGCAGCATCAGCTATTGAATCAATTGGATATATCTCAGAAGTGAGCGGTGAGTTGATTGCACCATTCATTCCTAAAATTGTCCCAATTTTAATTGATATCTTTGAAGATCAAAATTCAAACATTAAAAGGAATGCTGCACTTAAAACTTTTGGCCAAATTTCTAGTTCCTCCGGATATGTTATTCAGCCACTTCTTGAATATCCACAGTTGTTAGGATTGCTTGTTAACATTCTGAAATTTGAAAATTCGCCATCTGTGAGAAGAGAAACTGTAAAGTTATTAGGTATTTTAGGTGCTCTAGATCCTTACAAACACAGACAAGTTGAAATTAAGGGTAATGATGCAGACACTGTTGCCAAACAGAGTGCTCCACCGATTGATATGGAATTATTGATGAACGGTAAATCACCTACAAATGAAGACTATTTCCCTACTGTTGTTATTCAAACTCTTATAAAAATTTTGAAAGACAACTCATTGAGTGCTCACCATTTACTTGTAACCCAAGCTATTATGTCCATTTTCAAAAGTCTTGGTGTCAAATGTGTACCATTCTTAGATCAATGTATTCCAGCATTTACCCAAGCAATGAAAAACTGTCCACAGTCCATGCTGAATACTTATTTCCAACAGATTGGATATTTAGTTGACATTGTCAAACTTAACATCAGACCTTATTTACCTCAGATATTCAGTCTCATTCAAGAATTTTTCCCTAATGTTAAACTACAAGGAAATATTGTTGGCGTGATTGAACGCGTTTCAAAAGCATTGGAAGATGAATTTAAGCTTTATATGTTAGATTTAATTAACATGTTTTTGAAGGTTTTGGAATATGATGCCTCCACTGGATATATGTCAACTTTAAGGATTCTCAAAGCGTTTGTTATTTTTGGAAGTAACTTAGAACCTTACATTTTCATGATTATTCCGTCACTTGTTAAACTTTTTGAATTTTCCCCAAATAATGTTAGAAAAGCCACAATTGAATGTGTTGGTAAACTTGCCAGAACTATTCCATTAGACGATTACGCCTCAGAGATTATTCAGCCTCTATTGAGACTGATTTGTAACAATAGCAATGACCAGATGAAAACCGTTGCCATGACAGCAATATGCTCACTTTTGTTGCAAATGGGTCCTGACTTTAAGGTTTTTGTTCCAATAGTATCCTCAGCGCTTATTAAGACCAAATTCCAATTTCCACTTTACGAGCAATTCATTGATAAATTGAGTAAGAATAGACCTTTGCCATCTGGTGTTATTCTTTATCCTGACATTGAAACTCAAGAAACGGAAAAAAGCGATGATCATGATACTGAGGCACAAAAGAAACTTACAGTGAACGCTGAAACATTGAGACTGGCTTGGGACTGTAGCTCAATGAGAACCAAAGAAGATTGGCAGGAGTGGATGAGAAAATTAAGTATTGAACTTTTACGAGAATCTCCATCCCATGCATTACGTGCATGTACAGCTTTAGCATCAGTTTATCCTCAACTTGCCAAAGATTTGTTTAATTGTGCATTTTCAAGTTGTTGGAACAAACTACATGCTGAATACCAAGGTGAATTAGCACAGGCATTATGCATTGCCTTGTCTTCAGTTAACAGTCCGCCTGATATTCACCAAGCATTGTTGAATCTTTCAGAATTCCTGGAACACGATGAGAAGTCGCTACCAATAAGAACTCATACTTTAGGTCAATATGCACAAAAAGCGCACGCTTATGCTAAAGCATTACATTACAAAGAACTTGAATTTATTAAGGAACCAACCATTCCAACAATCGAAGCTCTTATTAGTATTAACAATCAACTGCAACAGTCGGATGCAGCAATTGGTATTTTGAAATATGCCCAAGAGCATCATGGTTTACAGTTGAAGGAAACTTGGTACGAAAAACTTCAACGTTGGGACGACGCATTACATGCATATAATGAAAGAGAAAAGGAGGAACCAAATTCTACTGAAATCACTATGGGTAAGATGCGTTGTTTACACGCATTGGGTGAATGGGAAGCATTAAGTATGCTTGCCAGAGAAAAATGGAATGAAAGTAAGCCTGAGATTCAGCGTGCAATTGCTCCATTAGCTGCTGCTGCATCGTGGGGCTTGCGTCAATGGGAAAGAATGGATACCTATATTTCCATTATGAAAAAGGATTCACCAGACATAGCGTTTTTTAATGCAATTCTTTTGATTCATAATAACAACTTTAACGAAGCATCGTTGCAAATCAATAAAGCTCGTGATTTACTTGCTACAGAAGTTACTGCCTTAGTAAGTGAATCATATAACCGTGCGTATGGCGTTGTTGTTAGAATTCAGATGTTAGCTGAACTTGAAGAGATCATCAAGTACAAGTGTTTGCCCCAAGGTAGTGAAAAGAGAGCTCATATCATTGACACATGGAATAAAAGATTGCTAGGATGCCAAAAGAATGTCGACATCTGGCAAAGAATGTTAAAGGCTCGTGCGTTGGTTGTAAAGCCTAAGCAGGATATGGATATTTGGATTAAATTTGCGAACTTGTGCCGTAAAAGTGGAAGATTAAGATTAGCTGAAAAGTCACTAAATACACTACTCGATGAAGGTTACGCTGGTAAACCAGGTAATAAAGCTTCGCCACAGGTTGTCTATGCTCAACTGAAATACATGTGGTCAAGAGGTCAAAAAACAGAGGCATTGAACCACTTAGTCGACTTCACTTCGAAACTTTCTCGTGATTTGGGCTTAAATGAAAATGAAGCTATCACACAGCCATTGCCAACAAATGTTCCGGGTATTAATGATGATATTGAAAAGTTTACCAAATTGTTGGCTAGATGTTATTTAAAGCAAGGTGAGTGGAAAATTGCGATGGATGATAAATGGATTGAAAAGGAATCTTCAAGTATTTTGGGATCTTTCTTACTAGCAACTCATTTTGACTCAAAGTGGTATAAGGCATGGCACAATTGGGCTCTTGCTAATTTTGAAGTAATTTCGCCCCAATCTAGACATCTTGAAAAATACTCTCTCTCTAATAACGCAAACAACAATAATGCATCACAGATAGGATTACAAAGTAAAAGTATAAACGATATGAATTTAATTTTGAGATATGTTGTTCCTGCTGTGAAAGGTTTTTTTCATTCCATTGCATTATCCCACTCGAATCCTTTACAGGATACCCTTAGATTGTTGACTTTGTGGTTAGATTATGGTGGAGTTGAACAGGTTGCGAAGGCGTTGCAAGAAGGGATCCAAATGATTAGAATTGACACATGGCTTGATGTTATTCCACAATTAATTTCTCACATCCATCAACCTGATCCAGTTATTAGTCAATCGTTGACAGGCTTACTTTCCGAATTAGGACGTGCAAACCCACAAGCATTAGTTTACCCATTGACAGTTGCTATTAAATCCGAGAGTGTTTCTAGGCAGAAGGCCGCATTGACTATTATTGAAAAGATGAGACAGCATTCTGCTGTTTTAGTGGATCAAGCCGACATGGTGAGTAACGAGCTCATCAGAGTTTCTGTTTTATGGCATGAGATGTGGTACGAAGCTCTTGAGGATGCATCGAGAGCGTACTTCAACGATCATGACGTTGATAAGATGTTCTCAATTTTAGACCCGTTGAATGATATGCTAATGAAAGGTCCTACAACTATTCGTGAGACCTCTTTTGTCAATGCATTTGGTAAAGATTTGAGAGATGCGCACGGGTGGCTTCATCAATTTAAAAGAACAAAAGATGTTACGTATATTAATCAAGCATGGGACTTATACTACACCGTTTTTAGAAGGATATCAAAACAATTGCCTATTTTACAAAGTCTAGACCTCCAGCATGTTTCTCCTAAATTACTACATGCTAGAGATTTAGAATTAGCAATTCCTGGTACTTATGAGACTGGAAAGGATATTGTCAGAATCAAAAAGTTTGATCCTATTCTTATTGTGATTACCTCCAAGCAGAGACCACGTAAGCTACATATTCATGGTAGTGACGGTAAAATATACACATTTTTATTAAAGGCACATGAAGATATTCGTCAAGATAGTTTGGTTATGCAGTTATTTGGATTGGTTAATACTCTTTTGGTGAACGACCCAGAGTGCTTTAAGAGACATTTGGATATTCAGAAATATTCGGCTATTCCGCTTTCCCCTTCATCTGGTTTGTTAGGATGGGTACCTAATTCTGATACCTTCCATGTTCTAATTAAAGAATATAGAGATCCAAGAAAGATATATTTGGATGTTGAACACAGAGTTATGTTACAAATGTCTCCTGATTATGATAATTTGACATTGTTGGAGAAAGTTGAAGTATTTACATTTGCTCTGGATGTTACTCGAGGACAAGATCTTTACAAAGTTTTGTGGTTTAAATCGAAATCTTCTGAGTCTTGGTTAGATAGAAGGACACAATATACAAGATCGCTTGCAGTTATGTCAATGGTTGGATATATTCTTGGACTAGGTGATAGACATCCATCTAATTTGATGATGGACAGAGTTACTGGAAAGGTTATTCATATTGACTTTGGTGATTGTTTTGAGAGTGCAATAATGAGAGATAAGTATCCCGAGAAGGTTCCATTTAGATTAACAAGGATGTTAAGCTATGCAATGGAAGTCAGTGGAATTGAAGGCTCTTTTAGAATCACATCTGAGAATGTTATGAAAGTTTTAAGAGATAATAAAGATTCTTTGATGGCTATATTAGAAGCATTTGCGTATGATCCATTGATTAATTGGGGTTTTGATTTCCCAATTCAGCGTGTTATTGAGCAAGCTGGTTTACCAATCAAACTACCTGATAACAACTATACTGAATTACTGAGAAGTGGGCAAATTTCTGAAGAAGAAGCTAAAATGAGAGCAGCTAGATATAGAGAAGGTGTCAGAGATGCACGTGCAGCTTGTGTTTTGAAAAGAATCAATGATAAACTCACAGGTAACGATTTTAGAAGACATCGGAATTTAGATGTGTCTACACAAGTTGATAAGCTAATTCAGCAGGCTACTAGTGTTGAAAACTTGTGCCAACATTATATTGGATGGTGCTCATTCTGGTAATTAATATAGAAATAGTTTATATAGTAAAGATAATCAAATTTTACCTAAGTATGAGCTCCACTTTTGTATTAGTGGATGTGATAGTGGGTTTTTAATATCAAGATTAGAATCAAAGTAGTCGGAGCTCAAGATCTTCTCTATACTTAGCTCTTTCAATATTTCGTTTTTCTTGTTTTCATCTATTTGGTTAGAATTGAACTTCCATATGGTTTCTGCTATAAGTTCCCCTACTAGTCCTCCAAGTTGTGCACCAACTGGATAACCTAGATCAAACCCTTTCTGTAATCCACTATCTTTACCTTTAGTAAGACCATCATAGTAACCTTTATTTTCATGTCGGCGTCTCAAAGCTGAAATATCTTGATTATTCTCTGTTTGATGTTGTTGTTGTTGTTCATTCTCAAACCCTACCCTGTCGTGGTGTTCATCATCCGATGAAGCCCAAATGTCGTTGTCTGAAAGATTGGATGGAGAAACTACTTCAGCATCTTTGTCGTTTTGTTTTCCACAAATGCAATTACTTTTATCACAGGGTGTTTCTGATGCCATAGCTAATACTTCTCTTTGCGCACAAAGAACATTGAAGAATGAACGGGTTTACTCTTTCTTTGGATCTAGTTTACTATCGCTTTCGTGCGTATTAGCAGAACTACTTGGAAAACAAAATAAAATAACAAAAGTTTCCAACAGTACAATGGTTTACACAAAACGACTATTATGTACCTTTTGCGGCATTTATAAGCAATGCCAAAATGGAAGTTTGTTTCGTTTTAATATGCTTATGATTTACACCAAAATGGTTTTAAAACTTCATTTAATAAATAGGATACTTACAGTAAATATATAAATCCGAATGCTGACATTTTAAAGCCTCAGTAACGTCTCCAAACGATGAGCTGTGTCATGATGTATAACTCATAAAAACGGAATCAGTTGGTGCCGCATGTTGCTGAGTCAGTTTTTTGCGAGAATTGGGGGCGTTCCGAGCAAAAATAAAGGCCTGGATTTCATTAGAGAAAAGGGATGGAAGAGACTTAGAGAAAAGAGGGAAGATTCCAACGAGAAGAATTTTCTTTTACTGAACATCAAGGAAACGTCCATATACACATTAAGTAAAGGGACATCGAGATGTCGCATAACGATATAGTGACACAAGTGTCCCCCGATTCAACTATTGATGGGGGTGCCTTTTTACATGCACAGGATGAAATTATGGATGATTACAACACAGAGATTAAAATGAACATGAGAGGACATATGTTTACTATTACAAGGGATGATTTGATGGCATTACCCGAGTCCATTTTATTGTGTCTTTTTCCAAACGGTATTTTTGTTGGAATGGACGGACAAGTAATTACAAATTTGACAGAAGATGATATTGTATCTGTAAATTTTGAACCAGAGTGTTTTCAATATATCTGTCAAGTCTTTGATACAGCAGTACGTGATTTACATTACATTTCTGAAATACAACAGCACGGCCAACAATTTTATGATATAAATGATCCTAATATTCTTAACGACAGACCTTCAATTATTGTTTTACGTGAAGATCTTGATTACTATTGTATTCCACCTGTGAGAAACTTATCTGTAGATCAGATGAGACATATAAAATTGTTAGTAGGTGAACAATTATTGGAGCATCGCAAAATTTTTGAAGGTTTAGGTTACGTTCCAGGAAAGCAACTACGACCAGCAGAGCAACATTTGATGGATATGCTTTGTAGTTCTGGATTTTCTGTTTATGAAAATTGGGGACATAGATCATTAGAACCTGGTAAGACTGTTGTGTTTTCTTTAACGCTGGCACGTTTGAACAACGGTACTTCGAATATTCACAATGGAGCAGCTACTCAAACCCCAAATGAATCACCAAAATTAAATCCAACTGTTTCATCAAATGAATTGACAGTTGATGATGAACGTGGACGTCACAAGGATAAAAGAAAATCTCGTTTATCTACATTAGCACACTCTATTTCCAGAGCTGGATCTCGTGCCAGAAGTAAGAGTACTAATCCAAACAATACAAAACTTCTTCTCTTTTGGCGTAAGCCGGCAAGAAAGTGTTGGTGGAGTGATGATTCAATTACTGTTGATCTAAGTCTCTTGGGTATTAAAGATGCTAATGGAACTGCTCTAGGTGAAACTCCAATTAAGATTCATGTACGTCGAGTGTGGACCCTCGAACTTTCTATTGTTGGCATTCAATAGAGAGTTGACTTTTGTTTATCGTTTCTACTACTACATAGATTTATATATCAACACAGTGTGCTTTAATTGAACACCTGCAATCCGTCGTATCTACAGCCAGGTGTTTTTGTGTTATCAGTCAGAGATAACGGAAGTTGCCTTGCCCGCGATTATGTGAAAGAATCCTTTAAGAAGAACATCACCATACTGCATTTATTCTCTTTTACTTGGAACCGTTTTGTTTGAGAACAGATCATTAAGATACTCTTTTTAATCAATTGTCAATGTGTATACATATAATATGTTAGAACATATCTCTGCACTTATTGGATGGTCTGCGGTCATTGGCTGGGGACTTGCCAATTATCCTACAATCATCAGCAACTATCAACTTAAATCGGTTCAAGGAATAGCAATGGAATACCTTTTCTTCAACATGATGGGATTTATTTTATATACTCTTTACACTTCCCTTATGTGGGGGTCATCATTGGTGAGAGAAGAGTTTTATCTTGAACATAAAGAGTATCCGTTAATTAAACTTAATGATGTCTTCTTTGGTGTTCATAATCTCGTGACAAACGTTGTTATGCTCTTTCAAGCTTACTGTTGTGGATATAAGAAAAATGACAACCAAGTGTTGAGTATGACAGCCAAGATTATCATCACTATGGTTTTCACTTATCTTTTCGGAGGTTCAATCTATATTTACAGAACCCAGGGATTCACGCCAACTGAACATGTTTTTAATTGGATGCATTTGTTTACCTCATTAGGTGTTGTTAAAGTTCTGATGAGTGTTTTCAAAAATATACCACAAATCATTTACAACTACAATCGTAAATCAACACACGGTTGGCCCATTGTAATGATCTGGTTAGATTTCTTTGGTGCAAGTCTTTCTTTTCTGCAATTGGTTATTGATGCATATCAAGTGAATAATATTTCAGCCATATTTCATAATAAACCAAAATTATTCTTAGCTATTCAAGTGATCATTGCAGATCTGATTTTCTTTCTCCAGCATTACTATCTTTACTGGAATGCAGATATCAGTACATATGGTCCTTTCCCTTCAGTGAAAACGTATGATACTATCATTCAAGAAGATGAAGAATTTATCAGAGAACATGCACATGATCATGATCATCCAAATGACAGTATATGTGAATCTTCTCCAATAGATAAAGATGAACTTGTGAGGTTGACTGTATAGCTATGATTTAAACCCTCATTTTTCCAACCATTCTTATATATTATTCTAACTTGTATCTATTCAGCCAATAACTTGTTAGGTTGCTTCTGCAACTTGAAAACCAGTTTAGGAAAAAAATTCACGTGACATTGCGATAAAATTCCATCCGCCTTTTTCAGCTCCCGAAGATGATCTGAGAGTGTCTGATAGTTAAAGTATGACTACACCCCTCATTTCCTTTATAACAAAGCAAACAGGATGTTTTCTAAGGTTACTTCCCGTTTAATACATACCTCATCAATGATTAGAGGCTCTTATAAATTAAATTCACATGCTATTACTACTGAAAACGGTATTCTTTCTGCTGTCGGTAATACCCCATTATTAAAACTTGAGAAACTTTCCAAGGAGACAGGTAGGAATATTTACGGTAAAGCAGAATGGATGAATCCTGGTGGATCCGTTAAGGATAGAGCTGCACTTTTTTTCATTGAAGCTGCAGAACAAAGAGGTTTGATTAAACCAGGTGGAACAATTGTTGAAGGTACTGCTGGTAATACCGGTATTGGTCTTGCTCATATTTGTCGTGCAAAAGGTTACAAGTGTGTTATTTATATGCCAAACACTCAATCACCACAAAAGATGGAAACTTTGAGACTTTTGGGAGCAGAAGTTCATCCAGTTCCAGTTGTACCATTTGACAACCCAGAGAATTTCAACCATCAAGCAAGAAGACATGCAGAAAATACGGAAAATGCATACTGGACTAATCAATTTGATAATTTGGATAACAGACAAGCACATATTGAATCTACTGGTCCAGAAATTTGGAGTCAATTAAATGGTAAAGTTGATGCATTTACCTGTTCTTCCGGTTCAGGTGGTACCTGGTCCGGTATCACTAGATACCTGAAAACGAAAAACCCTGAAATTAAATCTTATATTACTGAGCCACCAGGATCATGTCTTTACTCTTATGTTAAAACTAAGGGTGAAAGTTTAGCAAGGGAAGGTGGATCCTTTACTGAAGGTATTGGACAAGGACGTGTTACTAACAATGTTGCTCAAGATATTATGCTTGCTGATGATGCTTTCTTAATTCCAGATCAACAAACTATTGTTATGCTTTACAGATTGATTGATGAAGAAGGTATTTTTGTTGGTGGTACTGGTGCATTGAATGTTATTGGTGCAGTTGAAGCTGCAAAACTTGTTCCAGAAGGTGCTAATGTTGTTACAATTTTAGCAGATTCTGCTCACAAATATGCAAATAAAGTCTTCTCTAAAAAATTCTTAAAGGAGAAAGATCTTTGGGACAGTATTCCTGAACACTTGAAGAAGTATGCAAACTTAGACTAGATTTAATAGTCAATAACTTTTGTAAATACATTTATTTAGTATAGTTAATAAAATTATACATTTATTTCAAAGTGAACCCTTCACTTTCATTCATCGCTAATGTAAACTTATCGGCTAAAATTTCCTTTGATTTGTATTCCCAAATACAAATCTCGTTAAAACACGTATGTGAAACTGGGAGTTTTTCACTGTATTTATGGGTATCCTTTAATTTTGTAACTCTAAATTGCATCGAGTTAATGCCTAATGCAGGGATCATATCAGATCCGGTAATAAATTTCATTAAATTATGCTGCTCCTCAATGTTTAAATCTTCAAAAAATTGCCAGAACCAAATAACAACAACATCTTTTTCATTACAGAATGTATATTGAGTTATGGTTTGTAGAAGGTAAAGGTCATATTTTGAATTCTCATTGTCATCACCAACAACAAGTTTCTGTACTTCACTTGGTGAAAACATCATAAACGCTCTTGATCCTAAAACGTTGTAAAAGCCTTTTGAGAAATGACTAAACTGTTCTTCGATTCTTCCATCAAGAATAAAACTGGAGTATTTTTCAACATATAAGTTTCTATTTTCGGATGTTACTAAGGTATTCTTACCATTGGTAATTAATTCATAATTCCTTTTGTTGAATGTGACTTCAAAGTTTAGTTCGAGTTGCTTTATTTCATTTTCACTCATTTTCAAAAGTTTCTTTAAATTTTTATGTATGGTTGGTTCCAATTCATATAAATCACTAAATTCTGTTTTATAACCTAAAAGTTTCTTGTACATTACTCGTGGGAACTTAATATTCAGAATAATTCCATTTGAAATAGCCATCCCAATAATTTCACCAAGTAGATAAAGTAATCTGAAGTGTTTTGAAGTTGAAGATAAATTAGCAAATCCCATTTCATTATCATATTCAATTAGTCCTCTTCTTGAATCAAATATATCACTAATAATTAAAGAGAACCATTCCTTTTTAATACCACCTCCATCAATTCCTGGTTCCCCAACAAATTCAACCCTCAGTTGTTTCCTTACATCAGAAGATTTTTTCATGATTTGGTGAAGTGAGTCCTTTGTTATATTATTTCGATTGACTCTGATTCTCAGAAACACATTATTATTTTTAGTTGTACCTTCAACCATTGAAGCAATTAAAGCTTCTTCAGCTAATCTATTCATTAATTTTCTAGAGTCCTGCTCTAAAACCGCAATTTTGCATGATAATGGGATTAAAAATGAATATCCTGAAATTGTAAACAATGGACATTCATAAACACCATTATAACTAGAAACTCCTAAATATTCCCTCTTTTGTTCCATAATTAAGATATCAGTTGTTAAATTATGCAGATTTCTTTCTCTGGTACTTCTCTTTGCATTCAATTGCCAAATATCGAAATCTTGAACAATGTTTATACGTTCTATCGAAGAATTGTAAAACTGAGTTTCTGAAACTTTATGGTATTTGCTGTTAATATGATAGAAATAAGACAATAATTGACATGCAGTTTTCAAATGCCAGGAATTTGCATACATTACCACTGGTATTTGAATAGAGTTTATTGGTGTTATATTAATCTGGAAATTATCCTTGAACAAGAAATCATCTTCAGTTTCATTTGGAGATGTACGAATTCCTTGCTTATCGTAAGTTGCATGGTAATGTAATCTATTGATGTGAAATGAGATGTAAAGATTGATAAGGTCAATTTTAATTTCAAACTCTTCTTTTGGGAGTCTTGACCACCAATGTAAAAGATACGAAAGAGTAGTTGAATCAAGATTTGATAATACACCAATTAATCTTTTAACTATTTCATAGCATAAAGCATTAATTTGTGGACTCTTTTTGCTTGTACCGGAGAGTGAGTGTAGAAGAATTGGATTTTCCAATATTATTAAAAGCCAATTCAATTGATGGTATTTTAACTTGTATGGTGGATGTTGCAATAAATGTACAGAATCTTTAAGTACTCGCAAAAGAGTGGTATCTTGTTCAAGATTAGCGAGTTTACGATAAAACTCTTTTATTTCATAAAAATTCAAATTTGGAGAATTATAGGAGATGCATTTATCTTTATCAAGAATAAAAAGTTGATTCAATGATGACACAGTACTAAATGCATTATCCAATAACAATCTAGCCTTGGGTGTATCTCTCTTCAATTCATGTTTCAAAGTTTTGTGCGATAAGATGTTAGGTTCGACACTTTTTCGTTCTAGATCTTTATCTTTATCTTCGAGAGACAGATATGTAGAGCAAACTAAACATTTAACCTTATACACGGATGCAGGGAACCTGAGTTCTTTGTAGCAACAAACACAATGAATTGCATTTTCTTGAGTGGCAATCTGTGGATTTTCATATGGTAGTTCAATTTGTTCCTGCTTTAAAATAGTCGCAGGATAAACTGTGGTATTTTTAGCATTTTTCTTCCCTGATTTGAACTTAGACGCCCATCTTTCAAATTTTGAAGGTTTCTTTTGAGACAACGCCATTTCCAAGTACTTTGAAATAAATACTGACAACGGAAGTTGAAAAGGCCTTTTCGTCTAGAAAGAGGGCGTAGTAAGTAGTGCACCTAATTGTCCACCTAACCGTCCAAGCCAACGCCAATATGCCGGTATCTGCTCAAACGTGGCGGAGATTGATGTCACAATGTACGGATAGACCGGCCCACAGTGAAAAGCACAGTGGTTATTTCTGCTCCCCAGATCCAAACGAGCCACCGGGGAGGGAAAAAAAGGACCATCACGTGATATGCTTACACGTGACACTCTTGCACGTGACACGCTGTTTTGCTGACACGTGTCTGTACAATGACAGGGGCGCGAAAAGGCCAAAAAAATTGGCGACACGAAAACAGCAACACGAGAAAAGGCGACGCGAAAAAAAGGCGACGCGCTCTGCCACGCAAACGCGAAACAGCCGAAAAGCAAACGCGCTCGCAACATGAAACAGGCGAAACTGGACTGTGCAGAGCCATCAAGCCCAATTAGGAGGAGATTCAGGTGGTTGGATTAGTTTCGGGCTGTACTTTACTTCACTACCCCCACTCCCCATTGTCATACATCTTCTACTGCTTCCGGTCCGTCCCTTTTCTTTAGTTTGCTCTTTTTAGATTACTTCAACTTTTTTAATTATATTTCTTACCCTTTCTTCCTTCAATATCAACTACATTCAATCAAAAAATAACGCGTCAACTCTTTTAAACTCATTTTCTATCAAATTTTTCATAATAATTATTAAATAAATTACCCAATTAAGTGAATTCTTGAAGTCTTTATCGCAAAAGGTAAAGAGTCCAATTCCTGATTTTATTGAAGAAAGGAACTCATTAACGCTTACTTTACTTCTCCAAAACAACTTTACAACAAAATGATGGATCAAAACGTGTCTTCATCACCACTTACAATGACATCGTTTGAAAAATCTTCAACTAGTTCTTTTTCATCCAACAGTTTGTCACTGCTACCACCAGCAACTCTTTCCAGTCCTGTTAAAAAGTCTCATCTGAAAACTCCTCCTAGTTCAACTTTACGTGAAAATAATTCTTCCACTTTGAAAAATAATAACTACTCAAAGCAACAAAATAGTATTGAACGTAAAAATTTTAATGGTTTACTTTCTCCAGAATTTTCTTCACCAAACTTGTACACCTCAAATATCAGTATCAGTGTTATCAGCGATAGTCCAATAGCTGATAAGGAAAAAGAAAAGGAAAAGGAAAATACCAAACCGCTTCCTGCTCCTGTTTTCAAAAAGAAAAGACAAGCTGAACCTAATTTCAATTCATCAAATAAGAGATCTAAACACTACAAATCAAATTCAACTGATTTTGTCCTTCCTTTACCTGAAGAAATGCCACCAATTAATTTTACTTCAGATACAAAACCTCCTTATTCATATGCAACATTGATTGGTATGGCCCTTTTAAGATCTCCTGAAAGGAGATTGACTTTAGCAGAAATATATCATTGGATAACAGAAAATTTCAAATATTATAAAAAGGGTGATGTTGGTTGGCAAAATTCAATCAGACATAATTTGTCTTTAAATAAGGCATTTGAAAAAACAGAAAAGTCAAAGGAAAAGAAAGGTCATTTCTGGCAGATTGTATCAGGTTATGAACACAACTATTGTAATATCAAAGAGATTAAAAGAGGTACTTCCTCTGGTACTCGTAGGTCAAGTAAATTAACAGAACCTTCAACTCCAAAATCTCAATCTGCATCCAATTCGGATACTGATACACATGACGATGCTGATGAAGATGATGACGAAGATGATAATGACAATGATGATTACATTGATAGAGACAGCCATATTGTTTCTTCACACTTTACAAACTCCGAAAGTAGGAAAACAGATTCAAACTTTTTGCAAACGCCAACCTCGAATGATCAATATAATCACAATCAATACAATAATCCATTGTTAAATCGCCGAAATTTTAATCACATTTATGACAAATCTTCTAAACATCATAGAACCATAAGTGACGGACTGAATTCAATAACGGAATTTTCAATGTCATTAAACGCTTCTCCAATATTTGTTCCATTTGATGCTTCACCGTGTGTTTCCGGAGGCACTTTAGGATCTTCTGACTTTACATCCTCATTTAGTTGTCAATCTAATTTTGAACTTTCGCCAATGAAACTGACGGAACCTGATCCAATTGGACCAATTCTTGAACCTATGACACCAAATCGATCAAATCATAGAGTTCAGCTACCTTCAATATCTAAACAATTATTACTTCCAATACCAACTTCAAATGGTTCTAATAATACCAACAATATTAGTATATTACATCCAAATGCATCATCCGCCTCTATCAAACACAGTACTCCATTGAGGTATACAAATACCCCAATATCGAGCAATATTTTAAACATTCCACACAGCAATACTTCTAAAAAACTTTGGGCATCTCCATCTTACCTTGATGACTTCTACACATCTCCTATAGCTCATGGACGAAAACAAACACATCAATCGTTAATCCATATTCCTCCATCTTCATCTTCTCAATCATCACGAAATCATCAACAAAGACATGTTTCATCAAATATCCAAGGATCACCGATCCCCTCTGTGAAACGTCGACTCAATATGATGAACAATGGATATTCTACAAATGATATATTTGGAATAGATATATGCACAATTCAAAATAATGAGTACGATGATTCAAATTGAGGTTAGAATAGCTTTAACTCTTTTTTTTTCTTTTCTCTCTTTACTACATTTTTTTTTTTTTCATCGCCTTTCTCTTTTTAATGGGTTTACATTCAAATTCGAAATTTCCACATCATATAAATTGTCGAATAATTTAGGTTTCTTGCTTTCTTTTATAATTCCAATCTGTTCTCTATAATCTTTCCCAAAATAAATTTATAACAAATACTTTGTTCTATCTAATATTTTGTTAATTAAAAATACTTATCATAAATACAGTTATGATCTTCCATAAACTGCTTTTTCGAGAAAACAACATTGTTGAACGTACTCAAACTTGATAACACAGATCCTCCAACAAAACAGTTATTTCTTCTTTCAGGTGATGCAAACATTTTAAACTTCACCTCATCATCAATTTTGGCTAATTCTGAAATTAGTCGTGCCCCAAAGTTTTTCATCAAAGTTGCTCCTCCACTCAAAACTATGGTTTCAAACATTTTTTTTCGTAGATCCATATCTGTTTTCATTATGCAGTTATAAAGAGACTCTTGGATATTCAAATCTTCAAATCCAAATAGTTCAGGCTTGAAAAGTAACTCAGATGGTCTTGAAAGTGAGACATTGGTCATTTTCAAAAACTTCCCATCAGGTAACTGAAATTGTTTTGTAGATTCGTACTGAGATTGCTTATTCAATGCAACAAATCCAATTCTCTCTTTCATACTTCGTATAATTTCAAACTCAGATGAAGAGTTCATAGAATATCCACATTTCATAACTTCAACCTGTAATTGTCTACTGATATCCCGTCCGGCAAGATTTATTCTCGTTATACTTCCAGGAAGTACAAACCCATCCCAAATAGCTGCAATACTTGATACTCCATCTCCGATATCTACAGAAACACCTGTGGTTCTACCTGTGGAATACAATGATAATACTGCGGGAATACTCACATTTATACCAGCAACACCAAATGTTTCAAACATAATTTCACACATTCTCTCACGCTGTTTCCTTGTTGTGAATGGTTGTTCTGTTAGTAAAATGGCGTGTTCATTAAATGAAATGTCTAGTTTCTCATCGTTCACATCCTTGACCAAATCATTTCTCAACACCTGCTCCCAGATCTGTTCCATTGAATTCCAATCTTCAATGATTCCATGTTCTATTGGATATCTCAGTTTAAGCAATCCACGTTTAACCTGAGCTTGATCCCCAATAAACGTATCATTCACGCTTATGTCACTCGGTAGATATTCAATTTTTTGGTATTTGGGTTTACCCAAAATATTGGAATAGCAAACCCTTGGTGCCTCGTCTGCTGAAAACCCGCATCTTATAGTACCGGATCCATTGTCTAATACTATTGGCTGATTGTAAATTGTGTCCATTTATTGGTTAGTGATGGATGTAGAACCAGTTAAACAAAAGGTAAACATCAATCATTGATGGTGGTGAACCCTTTCTTCCTTCTCTTAAGGCGCGGCTTTTAGTGCAAATTGTCTTTACAAGTCTATTATTAATTGTTACTTATTAAATATAATATAGAAAGTTCAATCAAATTAGATACAGTAGTATCTGTCACCAAAATCACCAACACCGGGGACAACGTATTTTTTGTCATCCAAACATTCATCAATCATACCGGTAATAATTTTGATTTGAGGATATTTCTTTTGGAAAACTTCAATACCTTCAGGACTTGCAAGGACATTTAGAAAGATAATTTTATCTTGTGGAACACCCTTTTCAAGTAGAACATCAACAGCCATCGCTGCTGAACCACCAGTTGCAAGTAATGGATCAAGTAAAAGAACGTATCTTTCATTAATATCTTCTGGTAATTTAACATAAAATAATTTTGGTGTTGCAGTTTCTTCATCTCTTTGAATTAAAATCTTACCTAAACGGACGGATCTGCAACAGTCTCTTAAACCCTGTTCCATGGATTCACCAGCTCTGATGATGGAAACACCACAAATTTTACCCTTGAATGAATGACCATTGTATGTAACACCTAATGGAGTTTCAACTTTCTTTGGCTCGATTGGAAGTTGGTTCAAACCTTCTTCAACTAGTAAACGAATGATTCTATCGGAGTAAAAAACAAAATCACCACGTGGAGTGTTTCTGTCACGAACGATACTGTAAGAAAAGTGAAATGGGTGTTAGTCGGTCTTCTATGTGTTATGGAGACAAAATCGTACATACGTGTAAAGGCACTTTAGTTGGTTAGTTTGTCTGAGAAGAATAACGTTGTCGTATTGAGACATGCTTCTTGTGTTATTGATTTCTTAGATTAAAAAGATTGCAAGACGGGAAGGGTTGTACAAAAAAAAATGTCTAGCCAGATCGACCGATGATCTCCTATAAACCGTTTCTCGATTACAAAAATTTTCCGGATCTTTTCTACTTAAAATTACATGAGCTGATGAGCCTTAAAATCGACCTATTCCAGGAAGCCAAAAGTGATGTCCAAGGCTATTCCTCTTCTGACAAAAACAATAAGTTCTCTAACACTGGCAGGATACTTACTAGGGTCATTCTGGGTTAAAAGAGAGTACATTTGTTCAGACTTCTCTCTGATGTCTTCATTTTTTTCAAATTCGTCTTCGTAATCATTGATAGCTTCAATCAACTTTAAAAGCTTTTTGTAGTTATAGATACCTTTATTCAAAGTATCAAGAACAATAATCAATAATCCTGGTTTATAATAACCATTCAAGTATCTGAAAGTAAGCAGCAAAAATAAACGTTCAAACCAAACGTCGTCATAGCCGTTGCTGTTCTTCAAAATTTGGTCCAAAACATAAACTGGTGATAAACTTTGTCTTAAAATTGCATTTTTGTGCACTTCCGGGTTATCAAATAATTGTATGGCAATTTTTTCGTCAAGCCCTTTATTGATTAATGTTTCTTCAAAAATTCTCCATGCTATAGACACAACTTTATCAATACTTTGAGATTGCGCAAAGCATACAAGCGCATTGCCAATCAATTGCTTCTCATACATTTTCTCTCCTTGTATCTCTTGAATTGTAGTCATAGTTTTCTTCAATTTCAACTCTGAGCAAATCTCGAGCACCCATTCAAAATCGTCCGAATCTTTGACCTCATAAGTTGGTAACAGTTCAGCTAATATTTCTCTAGACTTACCATTTCCTGAATTGATCATAATTCCAACACCAATTGGAAACAGTTGCTGATTATTCAAGTAATCCAATGCTAAATCTTCTACCATTTTATTAATGTTACTTCTAATGCTATTTCTAGTTTCCATTTTTTCAATTTCATTTACCACACCGGAATCATTATAATATTTTCTCAACAATCCTGCTGCTTCTAACAACACTGCAGAGTATGTCCCAATAGTTTTATCAAAAGATTCAAGTGAAGAAATTACGGTCAAAAGCTTACCCTTAAAAAGATCAACACATATTGAATCCCATGACTCAATTCCTTCGAGTGGGACTTCAAGGGAGTCCAACTCCAATGTTTGAGAAATGTATTCTCCAATGAGTTTCTTGCTAGGCATCTGGTACAAAAACCTTCCCATAAAGTATTCATACCATTTATCAGAGTTCTCTTCTATGGATGCTAAACTTCCTGATACAATGTTAAGAAGCTCTACAACCTCGCCTAGAATAGCAAAATTCGAGGTTTCGGTGTTTCTTGCTCTTTCCCTCAATGCAACAGCTTCTTTTTTCCAGACAAGAAAATCATGAATGTTTTTGGAAAACTTGATTGGATCATATGAAATGATTAAATTGTAAAAATCATTCATAATCATAAATAAACCCAAATCGCTATCTTTTAGCTCTTCATATTGAGATACCTTGAAATCTTCTTCGATAACAGAAAACGATCCCCTCAAAATGAGCTTTTTGATATAAACAGACCAAAACTTGGGATTGAGGTATGGTTTCTCAGAATCATTTAACAACTCTTGGAGAATCTTAGTATCAGGTTGAATATCAATTCTTTCAATCCATTGTTGGAATAGTACAATTGTTTCGTTATCTTCGCCAAAATATAATGCATTCATCAAGTATAAAACACTTATCGTATTCTCATAATTTACTATCCATGGATCCGCAAATGAAACATCTTGCTGTAACTTTTTATTGATCAACAACTCAAGATTACTCAATAGAGCAGCCATTATTCTTTTCAACTCAAATAAACGTTCACCTCTAGATTTTTTGATCGCAGATACTACTCCAACTTCCATTTGATCTTCTAAATCTGAGAAATGTTCGTATGTTTGGTTCTTCAGAAGAGGTTCAATCTCTTTGTAAATATCATTCAAAAATTTAAAATACTCACTTGAACCATCACCTTTTGGTATAAGATCAAATGAGTAGAGTTTTGGCTCATCGCCGCCGTTATGTGATTGACTACCGGCTTTTGTTGATGCAAACAAAACTCCAGTCTCAGTTTTATTGGAAATAGCAAAGTTCAAATGTTTATGATCACTAAGTAATGATTTTGTGTCAGCAAAATTTAACTTTCTTACAGGAAGATTGGTCTTTGGATCAAAATCTACATCAACCATATCATCCTCCTCTTTTAGTTTACCATCATCAAGTAGATAGTTAAAAGAAGGTGCCTGATAAGATTTGAAAAACTTATCGTTTTCCTCTTCTAAGGACTTTTCAGTTGGCTTTTCATTGAAACTAACTTGTTCCTGACTGGTTTTGGTATCCGCTTCCGTTGCTTTATTATTAAAACTAGAATCTGTGAAAGAGAACTTCGGCGTAAAACCTGTCTGATCCATATTTCCACCCGTTATCTTTCGATCATTTGTTTGAGAATCAATTGATTGGCTTCCTGAGTCAAATCCCCCAAATTTGAAAACGTTCGACATGTATTTTGGCGTGATGTGTATAAATGTTTATAAAACTTCAAAACTATTGTAAGTTGAGAACTTGTTTCAAGCCCAAGGCTTCACAAATTTGGAATCTCAAGGCATGCGAAAAAAAAAATATTTTTCAAGTATGTTATGGTCATTTTAAAAGAATTCATTGACTAGAAACAATCATAATATAGCTTCTCAAAACGTTACTTGTCAACTGAGTAGCCTTAAAATGGTGAATGCAAATGATTTGAAAAGTACTGAGTCGATCACGAGATTTTTGAGGAATAAAGATTCACAAATAGAGGAAATTTATGAATTTGTAACCAAAAATATATTTGCATCTGACCAGAATCAAGGCAACTTCTATTTACCACAAAAAGAGAAGTTTATTCTTGAGCTTTTGGTAGATAGACTTACACAAACAAGCAAACAAGCACAGAGTTTCAAGTTTAATAGCACGACTTGGAAATTGTTCAACCTGGTATCAAAGTCATGCGAAACCGATTTCCGTCTAATTAACATACGAGCTAATGTTTTGACAAAAATAAAATTTGGAGAAACATTTTCAAAACTTTTGAGTGAAATTTATAACCAAGGATTGTTCAAAGATTCAGATTTGATAGAAGAAATTACAAAATTAATGAAGAGCTTACTTCAAACTAGCAATACACACATATCTGATGAACAAAGTGTTAGAATAGTGTCGCATCTCTTGAATTTTGCTGCACAAAGCAATAATTACTCTGCAGATTTGATAAAAAGCGTTGTAGAATTGGCACTTGATATTTTCAAACTAAATAATAGAGGCTCGTTGAAATATGACTCGAAACACCGGTCCGAATGTACACGTACATGTATTGTTAATGTTTTGCTTTTGTCACGTAAAGAAGAACTTGAAACACTGAAACATAGTCTGAAATCCATGGTAATCAAGGTATTGTTTGCAGAATTGAAAAGTGGGACCTCTATTAATATCGTGACTTACATACAACAACTACTCAGAGCAACCAATATATCTTTGTTGCAAACAGAGGATTTATTGTATTTGACTCAAATTATAATAACCAAAGTGGATCTGAACGAACTTGAAGAAACCGTTAAGCTCTTGGTAGAAAAGTTTCCAGATTCCTCATCGGCTTTAATAGAAGAGATAGCAAGCATGAACAAGACTCTCTCAACAGAGTTTTTATCAAGTTTGGTAGAGAAAGCATTGAACTCATTCTCTGTCCAATCATATCAGTTAATCAGATATGCTATGAAAAGAAGCTCGGATATCACTTTTAAGTATGCAGATGGCATTTGTGAGCTCTGTTCCGTTCCAAATGAAAATTCGCATGTTCTTTTTCAAGATTTGTTTGATTCATATATGAGAAATAGAGAACTTGAGAAATTTGTAAAACTATGGGCAAAATTAGTACAGCAATATCCTAATGGGATCTTTTCATCAGATAATATTTTAGATTATGTTGCATCCAAACTATTAACTGTTTCTCACACCCAACTTTTGAAATTAGCTGAATCTGAAATTGAAGTTTACAAGTCAAGCCCCGAATCAGAGCCTGTATTTTTACTGGCTGTTGCAAAGTGTTTTTCAATGGGAGTTTCAGGGTCAGTTCAAAATTCATTGAATAGAACTTTAGTACTTAATTTGCATGAGATAAAACCATATTTAATATCATTATTGCATGTTGAGGGAGTATTAAGTTGGAAACTTAAATTTTACATTGCAACTCTTTTTGATTTAGAAGACATAATGGAACATGTTGAAGCAGTCAAAAATCAACCGATCATTACTTCTAACTATTTTTTCTTTTTACATTTAAGAATTATGGAACAAGATATTGATAACGTGAATCAGACCATCATTGACAAGATCAAAGATTATTATTTGAAAGAAGCAGATAATGACTTCAAATTCACAATGTTTTCCAGGTTTTTTATGATAGTTGAACGTGTTTACTCTAAAAAGGATATCAAAGAAATGCTAAGACAACTAATGGAAGCTAGGTTGGATTTAACAGCATTATTTGAAAATCCCCTGTTCCAAGCCCAACCACAGATTGTTTCAAGTACTATAGATCTCTGTATTGAGAATGAAAAATACTATCAGTTTTTGAAATTGATTTCAGTATACGCTTTTACAAAGTCCCAAAGAGAAATGACCTTGAATATTGCTTTGACTCGATTGGAAGAGGATTCTACCGGCTTAATTATAAAGCATTTGATACAAATGCCAACATATAAGTCAAAGCTTGAGACTGAGTTTGATGCATTGTTGCAATTGGTGAGAAATGATAACATAATTTACGTTGAAATTGCTGAAGAAATTTTGATGCTGCATATGAAGAGGTCTTCGGAATCAACAAATTATCTTCAAGCCCTCTACGACAGTATACTGAAAATTTTTGGTATTTTAACAGCTGAAAACTACTTAAAATACAAAGATCACATTAAGCTAACACTATTAGTTTTAAAGAACCATAATGATATCAAAAGTTCTGAAGTGGCCAACACAGCTATATCACAAATATTAAAGTTGTTGAAAAAACCAAAAAGGCTAGAAGAGAACTATGTTGTATTTCTTGTCAAATTCATTACAGAACTTAACTTTTTGGGCGTATATAAGGTGGATCCTAGCAGTGTCAAACAGATAATTTCTACCATCAGTGACGAGTTTATAAACAGAAAGCCTATTGAGGATGTGTTATTTGGCTTAGCGTGTTCTTCTCAAAAATCATATTCTGCAGAACACATACTAGCATTATTTATTGTGCTTGAAATTGAGAGCATACATTATTTGAAAAAATTTATTGAAACACTTTCTGATGACCGAGAGAGGTATATTCAAGTCTGGAATAATTTATCTGAATCGATTCAGTATGCAAATAAAGAAGATTTGAAAAAATATATCATTATCTATGGTATCTTCCTTACATACACCCAAAAACATGAGGGAACCGAATATATTCTGAAAGCTCATAAATTGTTTGTTGCTTCTCTGTCAAACATATTTAGAAAAATCAAAGAGTTCCATCTTGTGACAACTGAAATCATAGATTTTATTAACTCTTTAAAACTAGTTCTATCAGCAAAAGCTTGGCTAATCACGCAATATGCGATGGAACAAATTTTGGCGTTGGCAAGTGAAGTTTCAGTAATTCTTTCTTTGCAAGAAGAAGACACATTTTCTGAAATTTTTGTAAGTCTTTGTCAAGTTGTCGCTTCTATCATTCTATACCACAGAAAGAGGTTGTCCAATAGACAACATTTGATTATTAGTGTCTTTATTTCACTAATGAGGACTTTGTTCATGAAGTCTAAACTTCTTTCATCCGAATGTGCTGCTGCATTTGAAAGATTGACGAGTAACTTTTGTGAACCAACAATTAACCAGATATCCATCAAACACAATGAGCATATTGTCACTAAAGATGATGAACTTAATGAAGCGTTGTCTTCAACTAAACAAAATCTTAGAAAAAATATTCCAATTTTATTGTTCAGTTATATTAAGCTTTATTTGCAATACCCTGTGGATCTCTCTATGAAATCGCATATAGATAACTCAGTTTACATGATGTTAGATCTTCTGACTCTAAATGAGCTTAATTACATCAACCAATCACTTGATAACCAAGGACTGGTTGTCTTCAAAAATATTTACGAAAACTATAAACAGTTCTACAAGTGGAATGAAGAGTAATTTCTTTGTAGATCAACTTTTATATTGCATGATTGTACTAATAAAACAAAGCACATTAACATTTTGTTGAGCCTCTAATGAAAAATTTGTACACCGCCTTGCTAAACTTTTTCATTGATTCCGACAGATAGTTTAGATGCACAAATGAATTTTGCTTTAAATAGATACCGTAGTGACGCAAAATGGTTGAGATTACAGAACTGGACGATGCAACCGTGGATTATATAGTTGATGAATGGGAGAAAACTCAAAAAAATACTTCCGAAACTCCGATTTCTCAAGCAGAAGGATCTGATCCTGCTTTACCGCCACAACTAGCAGATGTTTCCTCTAAATCTACTGAAGAAATTATGGCTGAGCTCAACAAACTTCCATTTTTTATGAATGATTTGAGTGGTGAGGATACCGAAGAAAGGCCCGAAATTGAAGCCTTAAAAGCGTTAGCTTACGAAGGAGATCCAGTAGAAGTTGCCGAGAATTTCAAAAAACAAGGTAATGATAAATATAAGATTAAGTTTTACTCTGATGCTATTGAATTTTATACCAAAGGAATAGATGTTGAGTGTGGATCTTCTTACGTTGAAGCTGCATTATATTTGAATCGTGCAGCTTGTAACTTAGAACTAAAGAATTACAGAAGATGTATCAACGATTGTAAGGAGTGTCTTGTTAGACAGCCAAAGAATGTCAAAGCACTTTTTCGGGCTGCAAAAGCCTATTTTGCAATTGAGCATTATGATGAGGCATTATCCGTTTTAAACTTTGCGATATCAATCGATAACAAAAATGCGGCTGTGAATGCAATGAAGAAAAAGGTTGAAGAAAAATTACAGTATGTAAAAGACTTGGAATTGAAAAGAAAGAAAAAAGAAGAGGAAAAAATTAGAATAGAACAAAACTTGAATCAAGCATTAGAAGTTAGGGGAATGGTATCACTAAAGTCATCATATGGTACAGATACGATAGGTGACTCGAAAATTCACTTAGAGGATCCTAATGATATCGAAACCCAACTAATTATTCCTACAGTTATTATATATCCGACTGTTGATGAGTTTGATGTTGTTAATGAGGTAAGTGAACTCACCACACCATTAGAACTGATGGAACTGGTGATGAGTGAAAGGCCGGATGAATACTTCAATGATGGTAAACATAATAATTTCAAGCCTAAAAAGTTGGAAGCCTATATGGAAACAGAAGATGGTGGTTTAGTGAAGGTTCCTAAGAAGAGTCCTATAAACACTGTTTTGATGTCACAAAATCCTAAGGTTCCACTTTTTGATAATATTTTGAGATTTTACTTTGTTCCAAAAGCTGATTCTGCTAATTGGATCTCCAAATGGAATAAAAAAGAAGCTCTTGAGAAGAGAGGATAAATATCAACTTTATAAGTAATAGAGTAAGTACAGTAGCTAAGATATTTGTATTGTCTTTCGTACAATTCTGTTGTGGATGTAGCGCCAACAATGAATTTTTTTGCACACATCAGTCTTCATGTTTGAAAAATTTTAGAGACTAGGAAACTTATCTTTCTAAACTTTCTAGAGCAACTAAACAAAAGTTCGCAATGTCAGTAGTTGTGAAAAGAAAGAGAGTATCAACTGGATTAGCTGTTTCTCAAAAAGTTTTTGTTAGATCAAGAAATGGTAATGCATCAAAAATTGTGAGAGAACACTACCTAAGGGATGACATCCCATGTTCCTCTAAAGTATGTGAGCGTTGTGCACAGTACTACACAGCAGGTCCATCTGGTGAAATTCCGCATGCTATATTATCAGAATCTCCTTTATTATTAGAAGGCGTTGGTAAGCATTATGTTGTCATCGACACGAATATTGTTTTGAATGCTATTGATATATTGGAAAATGACAAAGTATTTTACGATGTTATTGTTCCTCAAACAGTCCTAAATGAAGTTCGTAATCAAAGTTATCCGATTTATATGAGATTGAGAGCATTAACGAAAAATGAAGATAAGAGGTTTATTGTTTTCCATAATGAATTTAAGTCTTCGACATTTTTACAGAGGAAAAAAGGTGAATCAATTAATGATTTCAATGACAGACTAATTAGACAAACTGCAAAGTTTTACAATGAGCACTTGAAGGAGTCTCAGATAAAAACACTTTTGATTACTGGTGATAAGGCAAACAAAAAACTAGCAGAAAAAGAGAATCTTTTAGCTTTTACTGTTCATGAATACATTGAAGAACTTCCTAATTCTGAAGAGCTAAGAGACATGCTACCTTCTACGGAATCATTTGACAGAACTATTAATGAAATCAAGTATCCAGAATACTACAGTTCTGCTAGATTGATGGGTGGTATTAAAAATGGTAGTTTGTATCAAGGTCCTATTACAATATCTTCATATAACTTTTTAGAAGGTAGTGTTTCTGTTTCAAACATGCCAAAACCACTTTTGATTTTAGGTAGAGAAAATTTGAATAGAGCTTTCAATGGTGATCATGTTGTTGTCGAGCTTTTGCCAGCATCTAAATGGAAGAAACCTTCTACTGAAATCGTTGATGAGGAAAGCATAAATAAGGATCAAATTGGTGATGATGATGATACCGAGATAATTATCAGTGATAAAGAAAGAAAGTTGCTTGCACAAGAGGCTATAAAAGCACAGGGAAACCAAAATGAAGATGAAAAAGTGATGCCTACTGGTAGAGTTGTTGGTATCATAAAGCGTAGTTGGAGGCTATATGTTGGACAATTATCACCAAACTCTGTGAGAAAAGATGAAGTTGAAAGCAATGCTGCCAAAAATGTCTTTGTCATTTTGATGGATAGATCATTACCTAAGATCAGGATAAGAACTAGACGTGCTAAGGAGTTGATTGGTAAAAGAATTGTTGTTGCTATTGACAGTTGGAATTCTAACTCTAAATTTCCGAGCGGTCATTTTGTGAGAACGTTAGGTGAGATTGAAGATAAAGACGCTGAACAAGAAGCGTTATTATTGGAGCATGACGTTGAATATAGACCATTTTCGAAGAATGTGCTTGCGTGTTTACCTAAGGAAGGACATGATTGGAAAGTTCCTGAAAACCTGAACAATGGTGATCCACTCTTGAAGAAGCGTAGAGATTTGAGAGACAGGTTAATTTGCTCTATTGATCCACCGGGTTGTGTTGATATTGACGATGCTTTGCATGCTAGACAATTACCTAATGGAAATTATGAAGTTGGTGTGCATATTGCTGATGTTACACATTTTGTGAAAGCTGGAACACCATTAGATCAAGAAGGTGCATCTCGAGGAACTTCTGTTTATTTGGTCGACAAGAGAATAGATATGTTGCCAATGTTATTGGGTACAGATTTGTGTTCTTTAAAACCACATGTTGAGAGATTTGCTTTTTCCGTCCTATGGGAAATGGATGAGGATGCGAACATTTTGAGTGTTGATTACACAAAGTCGATAATTGCTTCAAGAGAAGCGTTTGCATATGAAGAAGCACAGATTAGAATTGATGATCAAACAAAACAAGATGATTTGACAAAGGGTATGAGAATCTTGCTCAAGTTATCCAAAAAACTTAAACAAAAAAGGTTAGATGCTGGTGCTTTGAATCTTGCTTCACCAGAAGTCAAAGTTCATACCGATAGTGAAACTAGTGACCCAAGTGAGGTTGAAATTAAGAAACTATTGGACACTAATTCTCTTGTTGAAGAATTTATGTTGTGTGCTAATATCTCAGTTGCTAGAAAGATTTACGAAGCGTTCCCACAAGTTGCTATGTTGCGTCGTCATGCAGAACCTCCAGCTACTAACTTTGAACAATTGAATGATGTTCTACGTATCAAGAAAGGTTTATCTATTTCAACTGAAAGTAGTAAATCTTTAGCAGATTCACTTGATAGATGTGTTGATCCAAAGGATCCATATTTCAACACTCTTATTAGAATAATGGCTACCAGATGTATGATGGCTGCAGAGTATTTTGCATCTGGAAACTTCAGTTACTCTGATTTTAGGCATTATGGTTTAGCTGTTGACATCTATACTCATTTTACATCACCAATTCGTAGATATTGTGATGTTGTTGCACATAGACAATTAGCGGCAGCTATTGGTTATGAGCCATTACATGAAGTTCATATGGATAAGAGTAAGATGGATTTAGTTGTTAAGAATATCAATAAACGTCATAGAAATGCACAATTTGCTGGTAGAGCAAGTATTGAGTACTATGTTGGACAAGTGATGAAAAATAATCAAAGTGACCAGGAAGGTTATGTAATCAAGGTTTTCTCCAACGGTATTGTTATTCTTGTTCCTAAATTTGGTGTTGAGAGTCTTATCAAATTGGAAATCCTAGGTGACGTTAACTCTGCTGTTTTTGATGAAGAGAACTACAGTTTAACATTTGTTACTAAGTCTGGTGTTAAGAGGACCGTTTCTGTTTTTGACAAGGTTGATGTCTCTGTTGAATCCATTCTCGATGATTTTACAGGTAAGAGAAAGGTTCAACTTTACTTGGAATGATTAAAGGAAGACTAATTATTAACTGGTATGTATACTATTATAGAGTAAAATTTGCTGTAAGCGTTTATGTTTGATGTTGTATAGTCGTCAGTGTCATGCATCTGGTGTACAGGCGCTCTTTTCCCTTTCGGGTGCATGAAATTTGTTCATCATGAAAAAATAGAATCGATATGTAGTTGAAGAGAAATTAAAAGCTTTGACTAGAGCCAATAGTTAACGACAATGTCTAATTTAGGTTTACAAGTGAGACAAGCTGCTGGATCCATTGATACTGTTGTTGCAGATTATGCGGTTGGATACCTTCAACATATTACAAAATCGACTGAAGATGCAGTTTTAGCTCAACAGTTAGATATTAACAAAGAAATTTCATTTATTCAAGAATTACTTATTAGTGCTGGTGGAGACACTACTAAAGTAAAGGCACTTGCTGAAAAAGTTAAAGATAACCTTGAAAAACAACTTAGAGATAATATGGCAAAGCTTGAAATTACTGGTGATACATCTAAGAGACTTTTAGATATTGGATTGATTAACAGTAAACAGAGAGAGCTTGATTCGTCACTTGCATTATTACAATCAACAGATATTGAACATACTGGTAGAACAATTGAAAGTAGAGTGGATAAGAAGAAATTACAGAAGGCTGAAGCTAAGATTGCTAAGAAAGTTGCCAAGAGAAACAACAAGTTTGTTAAGTATGAAGCATCCAAGCTTCTCAATGAGCAAAATAAAGATGACTATGATTCTTTCTTTCTTAAAGTTAATCCTATTGAATTTGGTGCAGGTGCAGGGAAATCGAAGGATATTAAGATTGATACATTTGATTTGTACGTCGGAGATGGACAAAGAATTTTAAGTAATGCATCACTATCTCTCGCTTATGGTAGAAGGTATGGTTTAGTTGGTCAAAACGGTATTGGTAAATCTACACTTTTAAGAGCATTATCTAGAAGAGAGTTGGATATTCCAAAGCATATTACTATTTTACATGTTGAACAAGAATTAAGGGGAGATGATACAATTGCTATTCAATCTGTTTTAGATGCGGATGTCTGGAGAAAGCAATTGCTTTATGAACAAGATAGAATTGAGGAACGAATGAATGAGATTGAGAAATTGAAGGAAGAATTCGAGGAAGAAAGTTTAGAAATGAAGAAACTTGAGAATGAACAAGGAGATTTAACTGCAAAATTAGAGGAAGTACATGAAAAGTTAGGTGAAATTGAGAGTGATAAAGCTGAAGCTAGAGCATCATCCATTTTGTTTGGTTTAGGATTTAGTCAGGAAGCACAACAAAGGGCAACTAAATCATTTTCTGGTGGTTGGAGAATGAGATTATCATTAGCGAGAGCATTATTTTGTAAACCTGATTTATTGTTATTGGATGAACCTACTAATATGTTGGATGTTCCATCGAGTGCATATTTAGGTGATTATCTACAAACGTATCCTGCTACAGTTCTTGTTGTTTCTCATGATAGAGCATTTTTAAATGAAGTTGCAACAGATATTATTCATCAACATTCTGAAAGACTTGATTATTATAGGGGTGCCAACTTTGATTCATTTTATAATACTAGAGAGGAAAGAATTAAAAATCAAAAGAGAGAATATGAGAATCAAATGGCAGTTAGAGCTCATTTACAAGCATTTATTGATAAATTCAGGTATAATGCAGCGAAATCATCAGAAGCACAATCTAGAATTAAGAAGTTAGAAAAAATGCCAGTACTTGAAATGCCAGAAGAAGATAAGCAAATTACTTTTAGGTTCCCTGATCCTGAGAAGCTTTCACCACCAATATTACAATTACTTAATGTATCTTTTGGATATGATCCAAAAAATTTATTATTAAAAGATGTGGATCTTGATATTCAAATGGATTCAAGAATTGCATTAGTTGGTGCGAATGGATGTGGTAAGACTACATTATTAAAAGTTTTAATGGGGGATAATATTCCATTAGATGGATCGGTTTCTAAAAACACTAGATTAAGGATTGGATATTTTGCACAACATCACGTTGATGGTATGGATCTATCAAAGAATGCAGTTGAATGGATGAGTGAAAAATATCCTGGTAAGACTGATGAAGAATACAGACGTCATTTAGGTAGTTTTGGTATAACTGGTTCACTTGCATTACAAAAGATGCAATTACTTTCAGGTGGTCAAAAATCGAGAGTTGCATTTGCGGCATTATGTCTGAAGGAGCCACATATTTTAATTATGGATGAACCTTCTAATCATTTGGATACATCTGGTTTAGATGCACTTGCAGGTGCATTGAACAGGTTTAAAGGTGGTGTTCTTATGGTTTCGCATGATGTTACAATGATTAAAGAAGTTTGTAAAGAGATTTGGGTTTCTGAAGACGGTACTGTTCGTCGATTTGAAGGTACTATTGACGACTACAAGAAGTATATTTTATCTAAGGCCAATGCTAGTGGTGTTGTCAAACATCATTGAAGAGCGTGTATGTGTGTTGGTGTGTATAAACATATCTTTGTAGAGTAGAATATAGTAATCTATATCATATGACGTCACCAACCGGTGTATGAAGATCCCTGAATAATCGGCAATTTAGTGTTAGAATGCAAAATGTGGGGAACGGAAGTGTCGTTTCAGGGCTTTTGCCGGATTAAAGTCAGTAGCACAGTGTTGTCCTGTAAGGTAGTGTGTGTAAATATCCGACACATGTTACGTAATAAACGGACAGGTGCCATAATTGATAGCCCATGTCACATCGATTGCTAGTCTATTTTTAAGTCATTTAGTGCCAGAAACGGCGAAGAGCGACAAATCCCGGACGTTTCGAGAAAGCGCAAGCGCGGAATTGCCCAAACGGGAAGTGGAAAAGTCAGTCACTTGAGCAACAACTCGAGCAACTCAGAGTTCAACGTTATAAGCAATCCTAAAAATAGTAACGCCATTTGCTGTAATACGTCACCGATTGCGGGACAGGGCCCGTTAGTGTAACGGGTTTATTCTTGTCTCGTTGGTGGGGAATTCCAAAAATGTGGTGATTTGTTTCCCTTTTGGGGCCACTCCAGTCAGGCATCTCGTTTTCTCCACATGCGGCCAGCAAATTGTGCATTTTTGCGCCGTTTGTTTGCGCTGTATAAATAAGACAGTTGTTGCTCTTCCTTTTTTTTCGCTTTGATAAATCTTCTCTACTTCTTCTTTCTCTACACAACAAACACATAAATACATATACCATACTTACAATGCTTTCAAAGACCGCTTTATTACTCGCTGCTTCCGCAACTTTTGCAACCGCTGCAACTGAAAATGTTGTTTTAACTGTTAAGTCAGACAACCAAGAAGTTAACGGTAACACTCTTTCCTTCTTACACTCTGGTGCAGGTTTCAATTACGTTTTCTTAGGTACTGGTGGTGAATCTGATCCATTACAATATGATACTGATGCAAAGACTTTAACTCAACCAATGACTGTCAACGGTGGTGAATCTATTCCATTAACTTTCGGTGAATACGAACACTATGTTGCAGTCTCTGTTGCAAACTCTGACTGGGAAATCACTTTTGAAAATGACAACACTTTGGCTGTCAATGGTTCAACTTCTGGTTTCTTTGCTTGTAAGGATACCAATGATCCATACAACTACTCTAAGATGAGTTACGAATTAATGTGGTACAAGGAAAATGCACCAGAATCTTGTATTGATGTTACCCTTGTCAAGCATGATGGCTCCGCTTCTGCATCTTCATCTTCTGCTGCTCCAGCTTCATCATCTGCTTCTCAATTCGATGGTGCTGCAGGTCACTTTGCTCCAGCTGGTGCATTCGCTGTCGTTGCAGGTGTTGCAGCTGCACTTATCTAAGTTAAGTTTAAAATTCTAATACTCTAACTCATAATACGTTTAATATCTGAGTTACGCATATACTTTCAAAAAAATACTAATTTTATCACGTTGCCACTTTTTTAATTTAATATTGTTTGTACGAAATACCACTATTAATACTATAATCTAATTTATTATCTAATTTATTATCTAATTTATTATCTAGTTTATTATCTAGTTTAATTTACTATCTAATCTAATTTATTATCTAAGATTCACAACTCATCGAGCAAACACTGACATCACAGTGATGTTGTGTGACTGCTGAGTGACGAAAATGCAAGAATGCGACGTTTTCCCGCTTTAGGCAGCCTCGCAGTGCTTTGCGGACAAATAATTGTTCTCGCTGCGACAGCAACTCTTTTCGCCAACCGTTGAACAACACAATGTTCCATTTTACACACAGCGTCGACCGCCGCAGAGACACAGTTTGAATTTCACCTACACCGTCTCAGCACTAGCAACCTTAACCTTTTCAGATCAGATCTGTTGTCTATTCTTTTTGTTTACCTCTTCTGTTTGCCTGTTTGCCTACTTGCATACTTGTCTGTTCATCTATTTATCTTTTTTTGTTCTATTCCACCACAGTACCATGTTTCAAGGACTGCTGCCAGCTTTAGTCTTCCTCATATCTTATGTTAATGCTCTCGAGTCTTTCAACATGTATGTTAGCTCCGATCATCAGGCTGCTAACAGTCAAAATTTACAGTTTCTTTACGAAGGTGAATCAGGGAGTTACGTGTTCTTAACTTCTGGGGTTCCACCTGTTCTCATCTATGATGATGATAACAATACAATCACTTTCTCAAATAATGGAGATAACCAACTGCTTTACATCAACGGTAGTTTTGTTACTTTTACTACACAATCAGTTCAAACTCAGAATTTTACATTTATTGACGACAAATTGGCTGTTGATGGTCAAACAGATAACTTTTACGCTTGTCTGAATGTTAATGACCCTCAAGAATATTCACAAGTTACTCATGAAATAATGTATTTCACTGATAATGTCCCAAAAGATTGTGCTAAAGTAGATCTTGTTAGAAATTTCATCATTTCAACTTTTTCAAACTTCCCATCAGCAACAACTACGTCATCTTCATCAAAAAGAAGTATTTCACCAACACAAGTTCAATCTTCATCCTCAATTTTGACATCTACCGCTGAAACTTCGTTATTATCATCATCTCCAGCAGAATCATCACTTTCAACTTCATCTAAAACTTCATCTTCATATAGAGGTGCATCAACCTATTCAGAAACTACATCTGCACCTTCTTCAACTGTATCAGTAGTATCTACCAGGACAAGCAACTTTGCAGCTGGTGATAATATACCCAAACTTCCCCTTATTGGATTGTTTGTGGCTGTCGGTGGCGCATTGATCTAATATAGAAGTATACTCTTACAATTTTTACACTTTTATACCATTACCTATCTTAATAACATCACTTTTCATTTTTCAACTGTTGTAATTCTTTCCTCCAAAGTTTAAACTCTTCAGTTAAAACACCACCATGCTCTCCATTATATGGTGATAGCAACTGTGCAGTCTTTTCTGGTGAATTCTCGTGTAAATGCATAAACATGCTATTATTTACTGGATTAAACTCTAAACGATACGTTTTCGTCTCATCATTAATATCAATCTTCTCTTCAAGCCAACTGAGAACACCACTTAAAAACTTAATAGATTGCATAGACTTGTTCACAACTTTAAGGTTAGGATTTTGTTGGTGTTTCTGTACATTCAATGGATTGTTTTTAATTAACAAAGGAATCTCTTCCGTTTTAAACTCCTCAATAGATCTTACTTTCAATGTACTATCTCTAAATGCATAAATGATTCGAGGAATACCAACTAAAAAGCATTGTGCCCAAGTCTTCAGTAGTTTGTTCTCAAATGTAAACACCTTACCTGGATCACTCAGAGGTCCAGTGGTTTTCAATTCAACATAATGTGATAAAGGATCAGAACCATCTGTTGGCTTGTAATCCCATACACAATCGACTTCAGCTCCAAGAAGAAGTGGAGTCTTACCAATCGTTGTCTTGACTATTATTCCGTATTGTTCAATATTATTAACAGGTAGCTTATTCCTCTTTTCAATCTCTTTTCTTGTACATTGTGCCCATGGCTTAGGTAATGTGGAAATAGTTTCAAATTTGTACCCAGAATATATAAACTTGTTTTGAATATCATTATTTTTAAGCTCCTCTTCCATCTTTCTCTTTCTTACAAATTCAATATCAGACTGCATAAACATCTGACCATCAAATACAACTATGTTATATATAAAAGGATCTCTATTCTCGTATGGAAGCATCATCAAATTTCTTATCAACCCTCTCCACGTTATCAATTTAGACGATACTTTCTTGTTATGTGCTCTCTCAAATTTCTCTAAAGATCCAAGTAATCCTGTAAAATCGCCATAATCAAGTTGTGGGTTTTTTTGGAAATGTTGAAGACCTCCTGAAAGGTCAACTCCATCAGGTGTGTTCAATTCACTATCACTAAAATAATAGTAACTCAATTGAGAATCGTCAAGATGGATCTTGTTCTCAATATCCCGAGAGAAACTCCCAAGCTCTTTGGGTTTCTTAACAGTTGCGTCGTCAGAAAATTTCCTGATAGAATAGCTGTTATCCATTCTGCTTTTAGTGTGTTGTCAGCGTGTTTACACGTCCTCTATTATAGTACAATTGAAACTTTTTTATCTACATTTTTTAAATTTTCACCACATCACCTGCCTTACGACAAAATATTTCGTCGTGTCGACGCGTCGGTGGTACATACTTAAAGATGCTCTGCTTTATGCATATCGTTTCTAAACTATATCAAAAGCTGTTATGATACTTTAGTGAATACATTGATTTTCCTTCACTAGTTTTCCGCATTGGATGCTTTAATTTAGATTATTGTTTTTTAAACTTTTTTTTATTTAGTCAACTCGTTTTCAAATTATTAAAAAAAAACTGCCCAAGCAAAATGTGAGCTTTTCCAAATTCCAATTTAATTACAGTTACTATAGTAAACCAATGTTAATCATATGTATACATTCTATTAAGTAAAGCAAATCACCTTGTAAGCCTTGTAAAAATCATCCTCCACTTCTGCTTGCAAGTCAGTCATTTACCGCTTACTTCAGCCTGACGTGCGATCCATTTTTCAACATTTTTTTTGAACAGGCGACATGGATTTTCGAACTTTGAAGAACTCCTGCTATTATTTGTTCTCATATAGCAAGTACACAAACAATGTCATACACGCTTAACATTGCAGGTAAGGCACCAGCTGTCGATTATGCATTGATGACTGCTGCTGCATTTGTCAACACATCTTCCGAAGGTGACATCAAGCTTAACTTCATCGATGGTAAGACTGTCTCTAATGAAGTTAAAACTTCTGCTCAACTTTTGAAAGGTGATGAATCAGTTGCTACTGAATCAATTGATATTTTAAACTATCTTGCTACTGAATTTTCTTCTGTCATTCCAGCAAAGGAAGAATCTCAACAATGGATTAAATTCTCTTACGAAAAATTACTTGTTAAAGATTTCAAGAAACTATCCGCAGATTTGGAAACCCTTGAAGCTCATTTAAATCTTAGATCCTTTATTGTTGGATACAAGGTTTCCGCTGCTGATATTGCTGTTTGGGGTGCTTTACGTGCAAACCCTGTTATGGGATCTGTCATCAAAAATTCTGTCTACATTAACGTCACTAGATGGTACCAATTCTTAGAGGCAGACAAAAGATTTGGAGAAATGGCAACTTTGCTTTCCACTTCTTTGACTGAAATGAAGAAATTGGCTAAGGGCGGTAAGAAGGAACTTCACAAGGCAAACTTTGAAATTGATCTTATTGATGCAAAGGAAGGTGAAGTTGTCACTAGATTTCCACCTGAACCATCTGGATACTTACATATTGGACATGCAAAGGCGGCAGTTTTAAACCAATATTTTGCTAACCAATACAAAGGTAAATTGATTATCAGATTTGATGATACTAACCCATCTAAGGAGAAAACAGAGTTCCAAGATTCTATTATTGAAGATTTAGAACTTTTAGGTATCAAAGGTGATGTTATCACATACTCATCTGATTACTTTGACAAGATGTACGAATTGGCTGTTCAAATGATTAAGGAAGGTAAGGCATACTGTGATGACACCCCATTAGAGCAAATGAGAGCTGAAAGAATGGATGGTTTGAAGTCTGCTAGAAGAGACAGAACTGTTGAAGAGAACTTGAAAATCTTCACCGAAGAGATGAAGAATGGTACAGAGGAAGGTCTGAAAAATTGTTTAAGAGCGAAGATTGATTATACTGCTCCAAATAAAACTTTAAGAGATCCTGTCATCTACAGATGTAACTTAACACCACATCACAGAACTGGTACTCAATGGAAGATTTACCCAACCTATGATTTCTGTGTCCCAATTGTTGACTCTTTAGAAGGTGTCACTCATGCATTAAGAACCATTGAATACAGAGACAGAAATGCTCAATATGAATGGATGTTAGAAGCTTTAAACTTAAGAAAAGTTCACATTTGGGATTTTGCTAGAGTTAACTTTGTCAGAACATTATTATCAAAGAGAAAGTTACAATGGTTTGTTGATAAAGGATACGTCGGTAATTGGGATGATCCAAGATTCCCAACCGTTAGAGGTATCAGAAGAAGAGGTATGACTGTTGAAGGTTTAAAGAACTTTATTATTTCTCAAGGACCTTCCAAGAATATTATTAACTTGGACTGGAACATCATTTGGTCTGCAAATAAAAAAATTATTGACCCAGTTGCTCCAAGACATACTGCATTAGAATCTAAGGATTTAGTTCCTGTTCATATTCTTGATGGACCAGAATTACATGCTGAAAAGAAACCAAAACACAAAAAGAATCCAGCAGTTGGTGAAAAGGATGTTTACTTTTCTTCAGATGTATTGATTGAACAAGCAGATGCTGCTGCAATTAAAGACGGTGAAGAAGTTACATTCATGGACTGGGGTAATGTTATTTGTACCATGGTGAAAAAGGACGCTGACGGTAAGGTTGTTTCCATTGAAGCTAAATTGCACTTGGATGGTGACTTCAGAAAGACTGAAAAGAAATTGACTTGGTTAGCTAAGGAAAAGAATGTTCCAGTTGAATTAGTTGATTTTGATCACTTAATTACTAAGGACAAATTAGATGAAGGTGACAACTTCGAGGATTTCCTTACAAAGGAAACTATGTTCGTTACTGATGCTGTTGCTGATATTAACGTTGAACAAATGAAGGTTGGGGATATTATCCAATTTGAAAGAAAGGGTTACTACATCTTGGACTCAAACAAAGATGGTAAATACGTTTTCTTTACTGTTCCAGATGGTAAGCAAAAGAAATAAGTGGTTTAACTTTATAAAATAAAATTATGCAAAAATATAAACAACTTTCTAACTTTAATCGACAAACTTTGAGATGATGTAATATCGCACAAAAATCTCTAAAATCGAAACAATCACACTCAAACCAATCGCAATAATTAACATCTTCGTAATTTTTGTCATTTTACGTTCCGCCAGAGAATCTGAAAGAATATCAAAAAAGTCCAAAAACACTTTACATCTATCATTTATAACTTCAACCCTTTGCTCAGTTTCTAAATAGTCTCTAACTGCAGTATATAACGGATGCAAGCCAGGTTCAATAGACCAAAAATACTCCGGAGTGTCTAAAACATTTGATAAAAGATTAACCTCACTCCTAAGTTGAAACAACCTACCTGTTTTAGTAAGCAACCTCTTTGTAGTATAGTTCTCCAATTTACCTGTAATTGCAAGAGCCTTTGGAAGTTTCGAAATCGAGTTTAATACTCCTGACATTTTACTCTCAAATAATGAAAGCTTAGTAGATTGTGCAATAGCATGTGACATGGTAAGCTTAATCAAATGATCACCAGACTTTAAAGTAATCATGTCATTGTAGATTCTTGGTGTTGGAACATCTCTATTATATTCAAAATGAAATTCCTCTGTTTCAATGTCCTGCTCTGGTAACGGCTTAATAATTAATGACAGTTCATCTTGACTATTATCATCAAAAGGTGTAATATTGCTTCCTACTAGCGCAGTATCGTCTTTTCTACTCACACCATCACCTACTTGATCATCTTCCTCGTCTTCATCTTCGTCTTCATCGTCTTCATCATCATCGTCCTCATCGTAGTCATCAAAGTCGTCAAACTCGTCAGGACGAATTTTAGCAAATGCCAAATCGGCTAGAATGTTCTTCTCGTGTATTTCACTGAAATTCCAAAATACCACAACACCGTAATCTAAGATAAACATTTCGGCATGTTTACTAAGGTCAGGCAGGTGTGAATGCTTCTGCTTTATAGAAAAACGTTTTGGCCTCTCCTCGTCCGTCTTTTCATAAGATTTATCGCTAGAAGCTTCGACAGTTTTGGTAACTTCTACGTCATTTACTTCTTTATTTTCTTCAAATTTTGATGTATCATCTTGATTCTTTTCAACTTTGTTAGAGTCGCTGGAAGTTGATGAATTATTAGAATGTGATCTTGCTTCATCAAGACCGTCTCTAATTTCTTCCTCAAAAACACTTTCAGTAGGACTGGTGCTAACAAAAAACTGAGGTTCTGACGGATTAAAATCGGTCCCGTTAGGTGAATCCGACACCATATCTGTTTGGTTTGTTGTCTCGTTATTTTCATTGTCTGCACCCGAGTAAAATTCGTAATGGTGATCTCGTTCTTCAGACTTGTTAATAAAATTTTCCATCAATCTTATTCCCCTTTGCATTTTCAAAGAGTTATTCGATTGCACTCTGTATCCGTTTTCTCCTGGAAGTAAAGGCAAAGAATAAGGAATGTATAAAACTTCGTCGTACAAACGTGGCAAAACCATGTGATATTTGGCCAGAAATTTTGATGTCAACTTCAAGTTAAAACCTTCTGCTATCAAATAAGCTGTCACTCTCGGGTACTCCTGCTCTCTTTGTTCTTTAGTCATCCTTTCGGCTTTAGTCCTAGTGTTGATTTCTTGAAATATATTTTCAGTCGTTGATTTTTCTCTTCGTAGCAGCTCATTTGTTTCATTTTCCGGAATTAACACCAACTTTTGTGTAACTTTAGAAGTTCTATTCGGTAAAGTTTTAGAGTATTGGGGGACTTTTTGTGCATTTCTCCTAGCGGAATCTGCTTCATGTGTCATAAATCTTGGTAATTCTCTTTGCCTGGAAGAAGGGATATCGCTAATGTTAGACGTTATCCTTGATACAGATATGTCAGAATATTTAGAACTCGAAGTTCGCCTCATACTTTTAACCAGACTATTCACACGCTCATGATTCTTGTCCTTTTTGTTTTTCAAAGTCTCCATCTTATGGCCTGCAAAAGGTGCTTTAGTTTGGTTTTTTCGAACATCCGTAACTAGAATAGACGGTGAACGTTTAGCAGTAGGTGTAATACCGTCCCTTTTGGTTAAAGGCTTTGACGGCTGCATCCTATTTTAATGTTAAGTGCCTGTTTTTTTTGCTTTAAAATAAGATAAATCGATATATGATCAAGTTATCTTTAACTTGAACTTAAAGACTAATTTCCTAATCTGGAAGACCCGCAAAATCTCATGGCTGACTATTGCTCACCGTACAAGATATCGCGCCTGTAAGCCTTACGCAATTTTCAGCTTTAGCCAAAAGCACCAACCAATTTTTGGCAACAATCTTGTAACAGACTTTAGTAACAGTTAGCCGCACAAAACATACAATGAGTGACAGTGATGACGATCTTTTAGAGTTAGCAGGAATTGGATCTGAAGAAGAAAGTGATTATGAACCAGTATCGAAAAAGAGAACAAGACCAAATAAGGCTATCGATGAAGAAGACGAAGATGAAGATGAGGATGATGATGATGATGATCTGAAGTCATTAGACACTAATGATGATCCATACCCTCTAGAAGGTAAATATAAGAATCAACAGGATAAAGATGAGTTGATGGCTATGGACGAAATGACAAGAGAAGGTATTTTGTATGAACGTATTCAAGAAAAAGAGAAATACAGAGAGAGAAAGTTCTTGGCTTTGAGGGCAAGGCAGAATAAAGCTGAATCCAAGAGTATCAAAACTGGATCTTCGACTAAAAAGCTTAAAACAAGTAAATTATCAGAGCTAAAGAAACAAAGGGAAAGAAAGAACAATAGAGATGCAAGAAGAAATCGTGGAGAGGACGATTACATGAGCGATGATGCTGAAGAAGAAGATGACGATGACGATGACGAAGATTTGAGAGAGCTAGCAGGGTATGGAGATGAAGATGATGAAGATGGTTATTATTCAGACGATTACGCACCATCTGCTAAGACCACAAGATCTCGAGGAGGATACGATCAGTCTCAATACCAAGAAGCGTCCTTTGCACAACTCGATAAAATTAGATCATCAAGATCCGTTCTCGAAAAGTTTCTTTATCGTGATGAATTTGATACATGCATTGTAGGAACCCTTGTTCGTGTAAACATTGGTCCTAACAAAAACACGGGAAATTTGCAGTACAGAATTGCAATGATTGATGAAGTTAAAAGAGGTGGAAGAATTTATAAGCTATCAGGAAAGCCATGCAATACTTACTTGAAAATTTCACAAGGTGATTCATCTACTATTATGGATATATCATACCTATCCAACTCGCCCTTCACATTAGAAGAATATGAAATTTACAAAAAGAAAATCTCTGATTCAGCAAACAAATCTATGTTAACGGTAAAATATGTGAATGAAAAATTTGAAGAATTGAGAAAAATGGCAACTAGACCTTTAACAGATGCAGATATCAATAAGATGATTGCCAAGAAGGAGCAATTAGCTGTTAATGAAATGAATACCGCAAATACCGTCAAAAGAATAGGAAGACTGAAGGAGGAATTACAAGTTGCCCTTGAACAAGGAAATGATATGTTAGCACAAAAACTTAAATCAGAAATTGATCATTTGAGTACTTTTTTCAAATCGTCAAATGACTCAAAACTGGAACAAATTAATTTAAGAAATAAAAAATCCAATCAAGAGTTTATTAGAAAAGCAGAAAAGAAATCTGCAGAAACTAGACGTAAACAGCTGCAAAGTAATGATTTCAGTGATCCTTTCAGCAGATTAAGAACTAACCCCAAAGTGTTTTATAAATCTGTGGAAAAACCAGAAGATGTTTTAAAACGTGAAGAAACTATTGTTGACGAAAAAGCGGAAAAGAATAAGATTAAAAATAGCATTTTTCGAAGAGAAGGTATTGATGCACTTATTCGTCAAATAGATATTCATTTTGATATTGATCTTTAAACGTAGATACTTTGATTGTATTTTTAGTTTTAATAATATTATATAGCGATAGGTTTTCAATTGAAGCCAAATATTGTATAAAATAACAACCTAAACAAATTTTCCATCTGTTAAACTATAATTTAATTGGACGAAATTGATCATTCTATTCTATAAATAGTTTAGGTAAAAATTAGATATTCCGACAAAAGAGCTTTTTGTGAGTCGGTTAAAAACTGGTTGTAAATAGCACCAAAATCATTGGTGTCTTCTCTAGCACACTGTCTAAAAAATTCAATTAAACAGTTTTTCATGTCATCATTAGAGCCATCCCTAGCTCTTTTAATATCCCCGTCATCATCGACGTAACTCTTTAACTGGTCAAATGAAGTGCCCACAATATTCTCCATGTCTTCCCATCCTTCGTCATCTTCATCATCAACATCTACATGGGAATTACCGTGATTATGCTGAGCACCAACATCAGATGCGTTCGAAGACATTTCATTCTTCAACTCATCAAGCAACAATCTAATTATTTTGGCATCAGCCGGTATTTTCTCATATTGTATTGGCATTTTTTTAGCCATTGATCTTGTTATAATAACACCATCAGCAACCTGGTGCGGAATTGGATCACCATCAACCATAAGCGCTTTAATAGAAGGGTCTTTCAATTTGAAGATTTCAGTAAAAGCTTTAACGTTTGACAAAATTGAATCATATCCACGCATTACCTCATATGCTTGAAACCAAATCGGTAATATTTTCTCCAATGCAGTGGCATTTTCAATTTCAAAGCTTTTCAAAAAGTTAATAGTGGCCTGTGGCTGTGATATCGTCAACATATTGAAAATTAAAATCATATTTTCTATAGTCGGAACTTCTTTAGCCTTGACTAATCTGACCGTTAATGCTTTCAAGATATCATCTAAATATTGGTGAATAAGTGTGTCAAATTTTTCTAGTAGTAAGGTGACAAGGTCACCTAGTTTTACTATTGCTCTATCTGTCATTCCAGGAGAGAGAAATTTGGAGATGATTTTCAAAAGCATGGCTATTCCAGATTCACCACTTTCCAGATCAGTATAAGATCCACACAGTTCGGGAGAGAATCTCATCAATTCGATTAGCACTTCAGAACCCGATTGTAGTAGCTCATCATCTTCACATAAAAGAAGAAACCTATTAATTACCTTGAAAGAATAGTTAAAAATCTCTTCAGTTAACTTATGAGATTTTTGATTGTTCAAAAATGATGTCAAAACTTGTAAGCTTAAATCAATCTGTGGGTTGTATGTTCCATCAAACCCCATAATTTTTTCAAGCAATAAAGGAAATACACTTGAGACTATATTTATGTAATTTTGCTGTGGAATATCAGACATTAAATCCTCAATGCACTCAAACATTGATGTATTTAGGGCAAAGTTTGAATCATTTTTAAAACCAATAGTCAAAATTAATTTAATTGTATTTTCGTTCTCTGATAAAATTTTACTATCAATTGCAATAATAATAGTCATAACTTCCAACAACATCAAGTTAACATCTTCATCCGCACCTGATTCTAGTTGCATTACTAAATTTATAAGCTGAGATTGGATGAGATGATCAAATTCTTTAGCTTTAATAAAATAGTTATAGTATTGAAATGAAATCAAAATTGAAAACTTGATTATTTCAAATTCTTCAGGGCCTCCTAATTTTGGGATAATGGAGCATACTTGATTAAATATAGGGATAGCAATATCTTTACATTGCTTAATATATTTGAAAAGCAGCTTAGGAATCATTAAAATAAGCCTTGCAACTAGGAACTGGAAATCTTCGGTAAGAAATTTATCATTCCCAATTATTCCAAAACAAAATTCCAGAAATTCATTGATATTAAATGATGGCTCTTCAACGATAGTGTCATCATTATCAAAACAACATGCTAACAAGTAAACAATTGCTTCTGTTTTAACTTGAGCTACCGGTGTCAACTCTGTATTTTTTAGCTTTTCCATCAAAAGTCTTACAAAAATATCATTATCGGTAGCATCCATATCTCCAAGTAAATCTCTTGCACTATCCCTGATTGTAATCTCTGGATTAAGTCCAGATTCTAAAGTGACAAAAAAATTTGGGTTGGTATTTTGCTCTTCGATGTTGTATACAGAGAGTGTGCTCAAGTTAAGCAACAAGTCCATCAATTTAGAAATTTCTTCAACGCTGTTTATGTTTTTGAGTTGAGAAATTGTTTGTAAAAATTCGAATTCTTTAGTTAAAGTTTGTGTAAGGAAAGGGTTGGGTTCTCTGCGTTCCCTTTGTGAGGAATAAAATTGATCTGTGTCCGTGAATACTTTACTTATATCTTCAAGGGTAAATTCCGTAGATAACAGTGGAACATATACTTCTGATTGACTGTAAATATCATGCAATAAAGTTTCATAAGAGTTTGAAAGAAATTGCTCAAGTAAATAAGAATAAGAATTCATAAATGCATTTTGAATATTGTAAGTTTCGTATTTGAAATCCCACGAAATCAATTTTGTCGAATACAATTCAGTTTCAGATAGTGCTTTAGAAACGGACTCAACAAGTTTGTAGATTTCCGGTATGACAAATTCAGAAAATTGTTCTCTGCCTGCAACATCGAAGTCAGCAGTTTCAAAGTATTGACATATGGTTTTCAAAAGTCTTAGGGTCTCGACTTTAATTTCTAAGTCAGTAACTTGATTTTTTAGTAACGACTCACATGTCTTCAATACTTGACTTGCAATTCCACCTTCAAAAAATTGTGTTTCGTTCACAACATCATCAAAGATTTCATGGAGAACTGATAGGGAGCCGATTACTTGATAAGATAAGGAGGATGGATTTGTAGTGGTACCGTAAAGACAATCAAGTAAATCAGGCCATTCATCAGGATAATCAACAGCTGCAATTTGAACTAATGCATATGCAGCACTTGATCTAATTTTTGAATCGGGATCACCTATGAGAACAAGAAGTGATGATCTTACAGAGGATTTAACATCTTGATTTATTGTATGTGGACCAATAAATTTATCAAATGCAAGAGACCAAAACATAGGAACAATTCGTTTAATGTGTAACAATGCAGATTGTCTCAGCACTATTTCACAATTAGTATCTAAAGCCATTTGAATCAATGAAAATGCAAACGCATCAGGATCCAATTTCAGGGCGTGATTAAAGTCAAGCTCGGCTTGCACACGAACATTATTATCAGAGCTTAGCATGCTCTTCAGAAGCGTCTTAATAGCAGCATCCTGTCCTGAATACATCTTCTCTTGTTGCAAAGAAATGCTGTTGTTTTCCTGAAACGCAACACGTAAAGTGCTCCAACCAAAGTATAAAAATTTCATGTACTCCATCAACCAAGTGTAGCACAACAGCAAAAATTGTCGCGCAAATTGTTTTGTTAACGTGTTGGTCTGATCGATGTTGAGAAATAGGGCAAAATTCACGAAGGCGAAGTCACAACTCTGGAACTAACTTGACCTTACTACTGAATTGAGGTTTACTTGGATAGAGCACACTATAAGCAAATAACCCCGTTATATATAGGCATGTCTTTTAATAATTATAGTGATTTTTCAATGTCTGAGGATGAGGATGACATTTGTCCTCTTTGTTGTGAAGAAATGGACATTACGGATAAAAACTTTAAGCCTTGTCCTTGTGGATATCAAATTTGTCAGTTTTGTTACAACAACATCAGAACAAATCCCGAATTAAATGGAAAATGTCCGGCTTGTCGTAGACTTTATGAAGATAAAAACATTGAATATAGAAATTTAACTCAAGAAGAATGGAAACTACAAAAGGCAAGAATTGAAAAGAAAAAGAGAGAGAAGAAGCATTTAGAGAAAGAAAGGAAGGAAGCAGAACTTGCGAAAAGACATCATTTAGCAGGTGTGAGAGTTATTCAGAAGAATCTTGTTTATGTTGTAGGCTTGAATCCTCCCTGTTCACAAGAAGATTTGATTCCAACATTACGATCTGACAAATATTTTGGTCAATATGGTAAAATCAATAAAATTGTTATCAACAAAAGAAACCCTAACTCAAATGTCAATAACTTTCATAATCTAGGCTCTTCGTCTCCAGGATATGGTGTCTATGTTACTTTTGCTAAAAAAGAGGATGCAGCAAAATGTATTGCAGCGATCGATGGGTCTATAAGTGATGGTAAATTGTTGCGGGCAGCACATGGTACCACAAAGTATTGTTCATCATATCTTAGAGGTCAACCGTGTCCAAATCCAAACTGTATGTTCTTACATGAACCAGGAGAGGAAGCAGACTCGTATTCGAGACAAGATCTTTCGTCCAGATCATCGAATGCTAAACAGGAGGACAAATTTAAGCCTAACAATTATGGTCTAGGAAACACATTAGATGACACAGGATATTCCCCTCAAAATTCACCACATTCTTCAATTGCACATATTTCACACTCTGGTACTAACTTCAATTCTATTGAAAATGAAGGGCCAGCTTTACCGGCAACTGTTTCATGGGCAAATGCTAAGGCACAGTATGCGAATGATCAATCATCTTCAGAAAACGCAGGAACTTCATTGTCTGCTTTTCCCACGTTACACGACGTATTGCAACAAAGCAAACAGGCTCCTGATTTACATCAACAAACTAACCAACAGCAGCAGCAACAACAGCATTTACAACAACTATTACAAAAATCTCAAATGCTTCAGGATAATAATACACAGCAGAGAAAGAAGGACAAGAAGGACAAAGATCAACAAAATCAAGTTGTTCTAGATGATGCTGCGATCACTTTCAAAAGTATTGGTGATACTTTGAAAAATTTAAACAGCAATTTATCTTTTGCTATGAATCCGAAATTTGCATCATCAGAATATCAATTAAAGAAACCTTCTTTCAAGCTATTTCATAAAATGGACTTAAATAAATCATCCAATGATTTTGGATTTTTTGCTGATAAAAGCTCGAGGGACAACATTGAAGTGTTGACAGAAGCATTTCTTTTCAGTCCTTACACAAAAAACTATAACTATAGAGCATATGTTCAAGCATTGCAAGCGTCTCAATTACAAGCAGCACAGGCGGCCCAGGCGGCACAACTTGCAAGAAATGCTGGAATGAGCACTCCTTCAGAGTTTGCAACCTTGAACATGACACCAACACAGCTTAATGCATCACTGGCTTTCCCTAATGGTACTAATGATAATGTCAATTCTACACAGGCATCTCTGCAACAACGACTAATACAGCAACAACTCAGTGGTGCCGCTAATAATGCAGTGCAACCACCACCTGGTCTATCATTATCGAGCAATGATGCGAAATCTAATAGCCAGGAACTTTTAACTCAGTTAATGGGTAAAAAACTTCAGATTTAACCACATGTAAATTTTATCCATAGATATAACTAATGATGCTTTATAAAATTAATCTAATTACTAAAAATCTAACAATATTCTATTATTGCCGATATCACTCTCACCATCTTCCTCTTCTTCAAGCGAATCAACAGTCAATATTGATCCAATTTCATGATTATTATCATACTTTATGTCTTCGCATTCATAAGAACTATAGCTAACGTTAGGGTTAAATCGAACACTGGCATTGGTACTCAAATCTGGGCGGCTGCTGCTGGTTTTAGAATAGCTTCCTTCAATCCTATGTAGCGCTTTATTGGGCTTAATGTGTCTTTTGTTAGAAGATTGAGATTTGATATTGCGAGTTTCTTGCTTAGCATCGTTTTGTCCATAGTAATTCTGATTAATTGTAGTTGAGGTTCTAAATTTGGCAAACAAGATATTGGGAATTATAACACAGAAAACTACCAAACAACCTAAACTGAATAGCGTCTTCAACGATACATTATGGAAGAATGCATTCAAGCAATCTGCAAGAACTTCGAAGTACGCTCTGGATGTTATAACTGATTCGGGATCTTGTTCCATGCATGTTGCCCATTCATTGCATCTGTTTTCAAGAGCAGGTGCTCTCATTTCTGGTACACAATTATTGATAAAGTAATCCCTCTTGCAAGAATTTATTTTGAAAATGGCTTCATTTACGTATGTGGCTACTTTTTTATCAACATCTTTTTTAATTGCTATGAACGCAACAATTCCAATGCTGAGAAATGCAAGCATAATCAATGAATTTAAAATTATTTGAATAATTATAGTTAAATTTGAGATGCACTGCGGATCAGATATTATCCGACTTAATGTTTCAGTTTTCAAATAATTCTGTGTCACACTTTTTCTTGATTTGAATGTAGCTGTATTATCAAAATTCTCAATTTCCACTGAAGGATCTGCAGTTCTTTTCCTTTTCCGAGTTGTGGTGAAAGATCTCATTGATGAGTTTGTGGAGGGTATATTATTGTTGGTTTTATCAAAAATGTTAAATGCATCTTTAACAGCGGATGAAATATCAGAAGATTTCTGGTCTTTTTGATCCGATTTTAGTGATTGCAATTTAGGGCTCAAATTAAATATATTTCTATTTGTTTTGTTGAATTTGAATTGTATAGGTTCAGTTATATTACTTTCTTGGCTGTTCAACGGTATAGATGCCAAATTAAACTTTAAATCATTTTTAGGGAGCTTTTTAAACAAAGGTGTAATATCAGGATCGTCAGTATTCCTTTTATATTTTATAAATGTATCCTTTGAATCTTGCAGGAAAGGATTCCTTTGTTTTATATCTAGGTTATTTGTTGGGGTTGATTGTTTAGTCCAAACTTCCGGCGTTGCATTTTCATGAATCGTGTTAAATGAATCACACTTTTCCGGTGTTGATGTGGCTTGATCGATTGATAATTGATCTGTGGGTATCATGATGTTTGCTGTTTTGAATCATAGACGGATTGAGAGAATTAAATTTATTATTTTCCTCAAAAGTGACGTTTCCGCAGTCAAACTATCAAAGTTGAACACGTATGTAACAAAACTTGCAAGCTTGCGAAATTCGGTGGAAACATGCCAATACTAAAAAGTTATGATATATTAACAACTCTAAGAAGATTTAATTACAAATCTAGCACATGAGATCTATAGGCTATAAAGATAAAATATAATACAACAATGATTCAATCTATATCACGTGACCTTTGCGGGGTATTAGTAGCAAAGAATGTTCCATTTGCTCAACAGCAAATACATTAAAAGTTCAATGCAACTTTCATAGTGTAAGTGGCAGTAAATGGCAGACAGAAAACCAAAAATATGTAGTGGAAAATGTAAACTAATGCTAAAATATCCATTTGAATATGATCTTTTCCATCATTCGGTGTATAGAATGCAGTTATGTATAATAGCGAAGTTGCAGGCGGTAAGCAAAATGAAATGTTCGAAACAAAGTAAAGAATATCTTGACCGTAAAACATACCATTCCTGTAAATTTTTGCATCGAAGGCACAACCTATAATAGGAAAAAGAAAGAGTTTTACAAATGTTATGGCAATCGGTAGCCTCCATAATTTCTTTGGTAAGTTTTGAATCTTGAGTCTTCCGATTGTACCACCTAATAATAACAATCCAAATGGAACCTGTGCTGCACCAATGTAACCAGCAAAATCCATTATAAAAGAAAGTGGTGGTTGTTTGTCAGGTGCGTTCGGTAGTTGTACTTGAGTTGATTGTACAAATAAGGCCTGTACCCAGGGTATCATAGCAATTGTAACTGAAATAACAAGAACAACAGATGCTGGCTGTTTAAATGAATCTTTCCAAACGCCCATCATTACCCAAAACCCATTTTTCCAATCAAAATGTTTGAGATACTGGACGATTGAGAATTTTTTATCTTCCAAATGTGTTAGATCTTCCTCCTCAATTATTGTATTAACATGTGAATATACTCTTACTATATCTGTGACAGTTTCCGGGGGAGCGTTCAAACTCGATTCCCCTAGAATGGCAACTGGTAAGGAGGTTTTGACGGTATGAGTGGTTAATTGTGATTCTTTTTTAATTAGATCAGAAGATTGTATGAAATTATGGAAATCAGAATGGCATGAGTTATTTGTGGCATCTGAAGCAATAGAGCTGATTGTATTTATACTGCTTAAATTCTGATCATCAACAATCTCTTCATTGTTGCTGTGGTTAGGAAGAATTATATCAGGAATATGACCGTCTGGTGTTACAGGTTTCGATGACGAAGAGCTAGGAGTAGTATTCAAATTTTCCTGCTTTCTCTTAGCTGCCTCCATCTTGAGATCCGTGAAAAAATCATATTCAATGAATTTATAGGATCCCATAGTAAATTGTAAAAACATTTGCAATCCCATGTAAATCATCACAAAAGATACACCTAGATCCACATCATCAAAAACGTGTGATGTTTGCAGAGTTTGAAGATAAGCAATAGATAGATCTGAAATATTTGGTAAAAGTCCACAACAAAACAGACCTCCTAACCAATTTTTAGGACATCCAACTAGCAATCCTATACCAAGTACTGCTAGTGCTTGCGAAAACATGATAAAATATGCAATGATAACAATTGTAGAAATCTCATGAATCATAGTATTATTAATATTGGTGACAATTTTTTGGAAAGCTAAACATGGAATCAAAACCTTAATAGCAATTGCGCTAACATTCCTTGAAGTTTCAACGGTTAAAATATGTTTCCTAGAAAGATAAAAGCCCACACCAATAATCAGGTAAATTTTGAAAATAGGTTTCACAGCTGTGTAAATGAGTTGACCCAAACTTATATCACCCATGTCTGTCTTGGCATCCTACTCTCAACTCTTCAAGAAAGAGGAGTCACTGTTAAAGTACGAAAATCTTATCACTACAAAGTTGCCGCACCGAATTTTTCATTGCACAGTGGTTGAGAAATCAAAATCTGCAAAAAGTGGGGATCCTTTTTTTTGCGGATGCGTCGGAGTTCGAGGTGCCGAGCCCTTGTTGTAAAAACTGTGAAGCATTGTTTAATGAGGTGATGGTAATCTTGTCGATGCTTTGTTGTCGTTTCCTTTCGTGATACTGGAATTTCTTCTGCATTTAGTAGACTTTTGAATTTGTTTCTAGAGCTGTGCTTAATCAGTATTTTTTGCAATCCAATTTTGTCAACTTATCCAGCATCGAGAAGAAAAGGAGTATTGTTATGCCTGAGCCCACATTTCTCAAATTCAGATTGGATGATCCAAATAGAAGCTATCAAAAAGTCAATGTTGCAGGAAGCTTCAACAATTGGAATTCAACAATTAACGAGTTAAAGTTCGATGATAATTCTAAAGGATGGCTTGTAGAATTAGCTGTTGAATTGAGCCAAAATGAAAAAGTATATTATAAATATATCACAGACAACGTGAATTGGATATGCGATGAAACAAAACCTCGGGAAACTGATGAATCTGGAATTGAAAATAATGTAACTTATGCAATTTTGAAAAAAGACCTATCAACTGTTAAAGTTACTGATGTCAATAATGCGGAAGAACTCTTTGATCATAAATCATTTCATGATGGTGAATTATTTGATTCCCCTAATTTAGCTAATGGTGACGTAGAAGAATCAGCTCCAACTAGTGGTGACAATAATAATGTTGGTGATGACACTCTAAACAGCAACGAAGTCACAGTAGCCTCTACAAAACAATTGGAAACCAATGATATACCTACAGAAGTCCCAACAGATGGACTACGTCCAAACACATTATGGGAGTCAATAAAATGGTTTTTAAAATATTATGTTTTCGCATGGCTTTTCCCAACTTCATAATTGTTTGACTGATTATATAGTTTTGTAAATGTTATGTAACATTTTCATTTAGCGGATTACACAAATTACATAAAATTCGTAAGCTTGGTAGCAATAAATATCTCTACTTTCCAAAATACTTCAATTCAAAATATCTCGCTACCGGATATGACACTGAAGTAAAGGCAATTGATAAAAACATTCCAAGATCTGCTCCATGATCTCCTATTTTTCTGGCTATTGGACCAACATAATATACTTGATTCATACCAACAATAGCACCTATGACACCACAGCAAAATCCGAAAACAGCAGCAATTCCATTTGTTAAAATATATCGATCATTCCAAGCATCAAAATTGTAGTAAGGAATCGATTTTACACTTGAAAATGGAGGGATTTTGGAATCACCTAGTTGTGGGTTGCTTAAACTCGAATTTGTTGAAGAGATTTCATGTGATCTTTCATCGGCTATTTCAGCTCCTTCTTCCTTGTAGATAGTGTCTGATTGTAATGTATCCTTTGCGGCATCGTTTTCAATGTCCTTTTGACAAGGTACTTCTTCAAACAACTCCTTTTTATACAACTTCACCAAAGATGTTGATCTAAATATAACATTCTCCTCAATTAATAATGTAAAATAAATACTAATCCAGTATCCAAGCATAGGTAGGAAATTTGACAAAATTTCTGAAAAATGATCTTTACCGACTAATGAACAAATCAGTGTAATGGCAAAGATAATGATGACAATAAACCATCTACTTAAATACCGGTATGCCAAATCGTCAAGCAATTGAACTGCAAGAGCACTTGAATAATTGTTGATAATATTATTTGTGATTAAAGAAAGCCAAAGCACCACTAAAAGAAATTTACCAAAATTACCCCATCTTTCAAGAACAACGTCAAGTAAACCACCTAATGATTTCTCTTCATAAACTGCATTCCATAATTCATTTCCAACTGCTGCATTTCCTATAAGCATTCCGATAACAGCTCCAAATGTTGTAGGGATGGCAATACCAAAGAATGTGTAGAAAAAAATGGTATGTTGGGAAACTGTCTCTGGAAAAACAATATAATAATCAGATGCACAACCACCCCAAGTAGCGGTAACTGAATATGCCAAGGCAAAATAAGAAATTCTGTTTCCCACTTTTGTCATTAAATTTGGAGCTAAAGTCTGAAGATCTTCAAACTTTGTATAGTGATTTCCTGCCACGATGTATAACAAAAAAACAACAATAATAACACATCCACCAACAATTCCTTCAAATTTTAAAACGTATTCAATACCAAATAAAGCTACCACTAGACTAACAACACTCACAATCACGATACCAACACTTAAACTCATTTTACCCCCACTTAACCATCTTAAAATTTCACCGCCCAAAACATTATTAGTTACACTCCAACCCAAGAAACCAACTATTGTGATCAAGCTGACAACACGTACCATCCATGGACCAAACAAATATCTTGCACCACACATTTGACGTAATCCAGATCTTGGTCCCATTGTAGCACAATATGCTGCAATCATGCAGCCAAATAACTCACCAGTAATACCTAATATTAAAGTATCCTTATATCCAAGACCAAAAATCAAAGGACCTAAGAAGAAAGACGACATAGAAGTTAGACCTCCACATCCTGATAACCAAAGACCAAATGTAGATAAAAATGGTGACCATGAGTTATCCGGATACCTCTCCGATGGCATGTATCTATGAATACCCTTTGACTCCACTCCCAAAGAATCAACAAACTTTGAAAATCTTTTGAGTTGTGTAATAACTTGTGACATTGTTTAGTTCATACAATACCTATATTGTTAGAGCCAACTAGTTAGTTCAAGTGGAGTATTGGGTGGTTTTATATTGCAAAAGAACAATTTAATCAGTCATTTTTCAATATTGGATTTGACAATGATTTACTTCAAATCTGATAACAGCTTTTTCTTTTTTGGACAATTCGCGCATCTAATTTTGAAATCCAATATATTATGTTGACTTTCAAATCCGATATATACGCTTTCAAATCCAATATTCACAAAAAATGAGCCGTAATTATCAAACGAGAATCTGAGATCCATAATTATTGACAATTATGGAGTGGTTTTCAATCTAGAATAATTGGTACTTGATACAAAATTTTAGTAAATAGAACTATGGTATAAGTAAAAATGTGATAAAAATGTACTGATGTAAAAAAAATGAAGTGAAGTGAAGAAGAACTGAATAGGAATTGAATAGAAACTGAGCTATTATATTCAGTAAACTGGAAATTAAATATAGGAATATGAAATGAAATGAAATGAAATAAAATAAAATAAAATAAAATAAACAAAAAGAAGAGAATTAAAATTTAATTCTGATATGAATCTATTTTTCAAATGCAAAATAATTTTATTTTTTAGAACTTGAATTGAGAATAATTCCTAGAGGTTGAAATCTAACTTTAGCTTCGTCAACAAAGTCGTCACCCTCAGATTCAGAATCTGACTCAACCAAATTAGAGTTGTCATTGATGTTCAGTAAGTTAAGATTGAGGGACTCTGCTTTAGATTCAGCAGTTGAAAAATTGTTACTTTGATTCGAATTTTTTAAAGTTGATTGCTGATTATCATTGCTGTTGCTGTTGTTATAATTTTCAAGATTATTGATGCTACTCAAAATATTATGGGGATTGGTGTTATTGTTACTATTGTTGTTATTATTGTTATAATTATTGCCTGCTTTATTTAGTTGGACTTGTCTTGGGGTATTACCACATCTATCTTTACCAAAATTGATTTTACATCTTTGATAATCAGGGTTGTTCCTAATACCATCTATTGCTTTAATTGCATTTGAAATATTTGTAAAATTGACAAAACAGCAATGTCTTTCTTCAAAAAAATTGATTTGTTCAATCTCACCAAACTCTTTGAAATCATCGTATAATTTTTCTTTAGAGAAACTGATATCATTAATTTTATCAAGACCACCAATATAAATATTTCTAGATGCACCGTTACCAACAGCCAAATTGATAGAATTCAGTAATGGGCCAGAATGTTTTCCCCAACCAACTTTGATTTTCCTGTTATGAATGATTAAACCATGTAATGAAGACATTGCATAAAATTGAGCAGCAGATATTGGATCAATGAAGGTTATAAAGCAGACATGTCTTTCTGAAATTAATCTAACATTTTGCAAAATACCACCTCTAACAACATTGCAAATTTCTTCAATGGTAGAATCAGGATGGAGGTTTCCAAGATATATTGTTCTATTACCCAAATTGGAATTGCCACCAGTTGAAGTGGCAATCATGGCAGCAGCATTAGATTGCTGAACTAATGCGTTTGCAATCAAATCACGATCCACTTGATTTACAAAATTCTCGGAGTTTGGATTCAAACCAAGATATTGAGCTGCATTATGTTGTTGGGTTTTAGTGATAAACGCACATCTATCTTTACCATAAAAGATCTTACGTTCTTTGTATTTATCCGCAAGTGGTAAAGATTGAACACATTTGATTGCAGCTAGAACTGATGTAAAATGAACAAATGCAATTTTCTTTTCCCTCAAAATCTTGATTGTGTCAATATCACCGAATTCAACGCAGTCATTTTTCAAGTCTTCTTCAGTTGTGGATGGTGATAAATTCCCAATATAGACATTTCTAGTGGCATTGTATCTCTGTACGCATGAAGCTACTACTGGTGATAATGGACTTGGCTTTCCCCATCCTATTTTTATTTCATGATTATTAATTGTCAATCTTTTCAAAATAGCGTCAGAGTGAAACAAAGTAGCAGATTTCTCATCTAAGAAGGAAACAAATGCACAGTTTTTAGATGGAATTAATTTTAAAGATTCTACAGTTCCTGATCTAATATGATTGAAAAGTTCATGAGGTGAAATTCCGCTAGGTATATTTCCTAAATACACTGTTCTTGTTGGCACGTTTGACATTTCAATTCCTGTGTTATTAGTAGGATTGATGAATGTACCATTATTTATTTCAGGTGATGATAGAGCATCGCCTAGACCTATTTGAGAGTTGATACTAAGCTGAGATGTCATAGAAACAGATTGCGGTAGTACATTTGAGCTAACATTTTGTTGCATCAGTGGGATTGAATGTGACGTGATAGCAGAAACCGGGGTGATGGAAGACATTGGTGTGCCATCAAACTGGTTGGATTTGATATTTGAGCTGAGTAAGTCAAAACCTGGTTGACTATTACTCTGTTCCATTCCAATACCACCATAGTTGTTTGTTCCAACATTGTTTTCAATGATTCCAAAAGAGTTTGTATGCGATATCGGGACACTGTTGTAAATGGATTGAGAGAAGTCTTGAGGAGCATGATTTGAAATGTTTGTATTGCCGGTAGTTGTGGTATCGTTCATAGTATTCAATGTTGTATTTGCGCCTGCAGTTGTACTAAGTATTTCATTTTGTTCTTCATTGATCTGGACTTCTGGTAAGGTTCCCGTGGCGTCCGGCTTATTGTAGAAATCATTTAAGCTGGACATTCTAACGACTATTCTATTTATAGTGATTAGGTGTTGAAATATTGGTTTCTAAATTGATATAAAACACAATAGTGGTTGAAAAAAGGTAAAAAATCAATCAGCTAATAGAGATATAAACTGGATCTATTGGATGACTAAAATTAGACTGTTGGAGTAGATCACTAGAAACTAATTAAATGTGATTTTTAAAGCTGTGATATAATAGAAAAAATGTAAAAACAATATGTATTTTTTTCAATCGAATCAACAACCCAAGATTTCTTTCCGGAATCAAACTATTTGAAATGTCTTTTATAGAAGAGACTTGTGCAGCAGAGAGTAAAAGAGTAAGAGATGTTCCTCCACAGCCAGCGGAATTTTTCAACTAGTGTGAGGCCCACAATGCATGAGGAAATGACATGACGGATCTGGAGACGCGGAGAGCAGAAAAAATCACTCTCACGTTTCTGTAAGGCCAAGCCTCCGTTTTGGGGAGACGCGGTCGGTCGACTTCTTGCATGAAGTTCTTGTGTGTTTCTGGAATGAAGAGACAGACACGGACAAAGAGCTTCTTCTCCGGTGTTCTGTTAAGTCGTGCACGTCGCCATATAAACAAGACTCACTGCAACTTTTTCTGCAGCAATGAATTCGGGGTCCAGTTTCAACAACTCCGGCAGTCACGATCAAGGTAGTCCTTTTTCTTCAAATTTAAATTCTTTCATGGATCCCGTCAACCAACTGAATATGACACCATCAATGCAACATAGTCCCGTGAATCCATCTCTTCATCAAAACAACAGCGCTGGGCAGTTTAGTGGACAAATGAATTACAACTCACAAAATCAGCAGTTCAATATAGGACAACAACAGCAACAGCAACAGCAGCAACAGCAACAGCAGCAACAGCAACAGCAACAGAGTCTTCAAAATCAGTTTTGTATGCGTGGTGTCAATCAAACACATGGAGTCAATATGACAGATAGCAACCCTTCAAATTCACCAGTCAATAACAATCAGTTAGGTATGATGGGCTTTACAAATTTGCAGCAACAAAACTCTAGTGGTAATCAAATAAATACTACCCAACAACTCAATTCTGTAAACCAAATCAACCAAACAGGTCAGGTTGATCAAATGGTAAATGGACAAATGAATCAAACAATGTCTTTTAATACTCAGCAACAGCAACAACAACAACAGCAGCAGCAGCAAACACAAATGAAGAATAACTCAAATGCGGCTTATATCAGCTCTTTATTGAGAAAGATACAACCAGGTCCAGGTATGACAAAACAACAGAGGTTTCAGCAGTTGTTGAAAAGCGGTGAACTTACTAGAACAGATGTGCAGATATTGCAAAGACATCAGCAAATGCTAAGAAATGCACATGCTGAACGTCAAAAACAGATGCAGCAACGAATGTCACAGCAACAACAATCACAAATTTTACAGGGAGAATCGATATCACAACAGCAACAACGAAATCCTTCAAACTTTTCTCAACAAAACTCTACATCAAACCTTAACAGTCCTTCCATTTCTGGGAATTTTTTACCTGGGAACACTTTACCTGTCAATAATAATCTAATGAGACCAAACTCTAATTCATCCGTAAAGACCTTACCTGGTGGTAACATTAGTGGGAAACATGTTCCAGGAAAATCGCATCCAGGCAATGTAACTGGGGGTAAATCAGTACCTGGCAAATCCGTTCCTGGAAAATCAATACCAGGTACCACTGTTTCGAGCAGACCTGCTTCAACAAATCCTGTTTCTGGTAAATCTATACCTGGTAAGTCTATTCCAGGTAAGACTCTTCCGGGGGCAACTTCTATGACTGCTACCTCTCAACCAGTCAATCCTGTAAATGCTGGTAATCCAGTTAATATAGGTGCAAATGCAATTCAAAACTTACCTGTCAATATGCCTGTCAATCATCCAATAAGTTCGTCTGTGAATACACCGGTGAATGCTCCTGTTAATACGCCTGTCAATGCCCCTTTAAATGCTCCCGTTAACGCCCCTGTTAACGCTTCAATGAACAGTGTTAATGGTGGTCAAGCAGTAAATCACAATATTGTTCAAAACAAAGCAGATATAATTGCACAACAAAAAAGGGCATTATATCAACAACAACTTAAACAACAACAAAAATACTTAGGTGTAACTCCAGAACAATTCGAAAAATTGACCCCGCAACAACAGCAAATGCTTAGAGCACAGATGTTGAGAAGGAAGGCAAAGAATCAAAAATATTATGAATCTGATGAAGAATTACTGAAAAAATTTGAAAACAGTCCTCCTTCAATTGACTTTCATATTCATGAAGGTTACTTCAAATTTGGCAATAGTGACAATATGATTCCTAAAACTGACCAGACTATTCGAGAGTTTTTAAAATTTATTGCCAAGAAGCAAATTCCTGATGCACTGATTGAAATATTGAAAGACGGAAATATTACATTATACGATGGTAATGTCATTCTTAGAGTACTTGATCATCGTTCAAGGAAACAAGATGCTTCTTCAGTGGTACCTATAACCAATTTTGACACATCATCTGATGTTCAACATCAGCAGAAACAAACATCATTGCAAGAGGAAGGTGACGGATTAAGTGAAGAACAGAAACCAGTTAAAAGTTATAAAGAGTATCGCACAATATTAAGATTGACACCCCAAGCCATGTACGAAGATTTTTGTCTTTCAACTGATACTCAGATGTTTGGTGATGCATTCGTGCTGACATATGAGAGTGAGATTCTTGCAGCTAGGGTGAGAAGTGTTAACCTGCAACCAATGAGGAACCCTTATTTAGAAGATAAGATGCTTCAACCTGTTGATGAAATGCTTATCCCTGTTTACGATAAAACTACAGATCAAATGGTTTTCCCACACAGAGAAGACATGAGAGAAGTGATAACTGAGAAATTAACCAAGAAGAGAAAACTCATTAACAATGAAACGTACCCTTACAAACCATTGCATCAAGATAATACTCAATCTAACGTCAAATATGAGAAACTCATGCTTCTCATGTCTGAAACGACACCACATAGTAACTTACCAGCTAATAAACAATCTGTTGAGATTCCAAGATTTGAAAGATTAAGATTTCTTGAAAGTTTAAGACATCAAGCATTGTTAAGGAAGGAACAAGCAACAAATGGTGCGCTGGCAGCACAAAGTCCACCTGTTAGTGGATATACCGGTTTTAATTCTATCAATACTTCAACTATGAATCAAAGACCATTTTCAAGTATCGGAGGGGTCAAAACTGAACAAGGTGTCGGCACAGATTTGCAAACTGAATCTGCAACTGCAAATTCTAAAACGGATTCAAGTAAGAGCAAAGCAGCTGCAAAGGGTAAAGCCGCACCGAAGAAGAAGAATGATAAACCAAAGAAGCCTAGGAAGCCAACCAAAAAGCAATTAGCAGCACAAGCTGCAGCACAGGCTGCTGAAAATGGCACACCTCTCCCTGATGCTGCTGAACCTCCGAAAAAGAAGAGAGCACCAGCTAAAAAGAAGGCTGCTGCTGCTGCTGGAACACCATCTACTGCTACTCCAAATTGAACAAGCACTGTATAATAAGAATGTATAATACAAAAAATAATACACTAAGAGAACTAGACCTTTATTCTAGTTTATCAATACAATATAACAAGAGTTGATGCATATATTCCCTATCCTTTTCGTCAAACAACCACAATCCGAAAGTTTTATCGTTAAAATCTTTAATAATTATCAACTCATCGTTCTTTTCAATAAGCAATCCTCTCTCATCGTTAATATCCTTATCGATTACGTATTTATCACCTAGCAATCCAATACTAAAATTTTCAGGCTGGCTACGATTGAGGACTAACAATCCAAACCTGTAATAACCACCTGTACTCGAATTTAACACTGCATCAACTTCAACTTTTGGATGGTGATCATCATCGTAGCGGTCCCACTCACTTCGACGTGCATATACACACATTGGTCCCATATATGAACTTTTAACCCAGTCACCGGAATCTTCATTATATTCGTATATCACACAGTATGGAGAAATATGCAAAAGTTGTGAAATTGATGGATCATATTTAGCAACAACATTGAATGTTAGAGCTTGCTTGTAAATTTCAACAGCTTCAGTATTCTTATCAACAGAGTTGGATCTCTTGTTTTCTTCTACTTCGTTCATTATCTGGTTCTGTAGAGATGATTCTCTGATGGATGATGATATATGTTTCAATTGTGGGATCTTCAATTCTTGTACAGGTAATCAAGTTTTTTTGTATCACGTGACTGTGAAAATTCATGTAGCTTGTTTCCAAGCGTTCAATCATTTTCAGTAATTTCGTTTGTAGAGTAAATTACACATCGTATTATATTTATTTATGTACATGATAGATTAGTGGTGGGCATATAAGAAGAAAATAAAGAAAAGCTAAAGTCATGCTAATATATTCGTAAATTCGTTAATTTGTAAACTGTTGTATAAACAATTATTTCTGTTACTTAGCCTTTTCCTTCTCTTTCTCTTCATCTTCTTTGATCTTATCAAACTGTTCCTTCCATACTTTATTACCTTCTTCCTTAGTAACATCAGGGAATAAAACATCAAAAACATCTTGATACCAATCAGCTGCAACTGGTGTCATACCTTCCTTAACGTTTTCAGGTAATTCAATCCAATCAGATTCATTACCCTTAGGGAAGATAATCGTTTTAACACCAGCTCTTTTAGCTGCAATTGTCTTTTCTTTCAAACCACCAATTCTTAAAACTTTACCGGTTAATGTAAGTTCACCAGTCATTGCAACATCTGGTCTTAATGGCTTGTTCAATGCTAAGGAAATAAATGAAGATGTTATTGTAACACCTGCAGATGGTCCATCCTTTGGAGTTGCACCTTCAGGACAATGTAAATGAATTTGAGCTTTATCAAAAAATTGATTTTCTGGGAAGTTCTTTGTTAAAAACATCTTAGAGAAGGAATATGCAATTTTAACAGATTCCTTCATAACATCACCCAATTGACCAGTTTGTTGTAATTTAGGAGTTGAATCTTTATTGATTGCATGTTCTAAAACAGATTCAACGTATAAGGCAGAACCACCCATGGAAGTCCAAGCAAGACCCATAACCACACCTGGAACTGTAGTTTCATAAAGTCTATCAGCTGTGAAAACTGGTGGGCCAACATAGTCTTTTAAAGTTTCAGGAGTAATTACTGCCTTATAATCTTCAGGTATAACAATTTGTTGAATTTTTTCACTCTCCTTTGCCTCAATTGATTCAGTTGCAGAATTTTCAGTTTCAGATTTACCTTCAGTCTTCTCCTCAATCTTATCCAAAATCGATTCCTTCTTTGATTCTTCTTCTGCAGCAGCTGTTTCAGCTTTAGCAGTAGCAACATCAATTACAGGGCCATCGGGTAAAACAGCTTCCTTTTCTGAGGCAATGATTTCATCGATTTCTTCATCACCGACGGCTTCAACTGCATTAAGAGCAGCTTTTCTATAGATCTTATCAATTTGTTTTTTCAAATTTCTAACACCACTTTCTCTACAATAATTTTTGATCAATGCCTTAATTGCATCTTCAGTCAATTCAACATTAACATTTTGAAGACCTGTATTCTTTTTAGCTTCAGGTGCTAAATAAGTTTCAGCAATCTTGATCTTTTCATCTTCAATATAACCTGAGATTTCAATAACTTCCATACGATCAAGTAATGGGCCAGGAATTGTACTTAAAGTATTAGCAGTACAAACAAAAAGAACTTTCGATAAATCAATTGGAACATCCATGTAATTATCTAAAAATGTTGAATTTTGTTCTGGATCTAATAATTCTAATAAAGCTGCAGATGGATCACCACCATTAACGGAATGTGAATGAGATATTTTATCAATTTCATCAATCAAAATTAAAGGATTTTCTGTTTGTGTTTTTTTCAAAGCTTGAACAACTCTACCTGGAATTGCACCAACATAAGTTCTTCTATGACCTTTGATTTCAGCAACATCTGATAAACCACCAACAGAAAATCTGTAAAATTCTCTATTAAGTGATTTGGCAATAGATTTACCAATAGAAGTTTTACCAACACCTGGAGGACCAACAAAACAAATAATTTTACCATTGATTTTATTTAATAATTTACCAACGGCAATGAATTCAACAATTCTATCTTTAACATCTTTTAAACCATAATGATCTTCATCTAAAACTTTTTTAGCTCTTTTAATATTATAGTTATCAACTGATTGCTTACCCCATGGAATTTGTGTTAACCAATCAAGGTAATTTCTGGTAACGGTAAATTCTGACATAACAGTTTCTAAAGTATTCAGTTTATTAATTTCTTCATCATAAATTTTTTTAACTTCTTCTGGCATATTTAAATGTTTTACTCTTTCATTATATTTGGCAATCAATTTATCTCTACCATCATCAATACCTAATTCCTTTTTAATCCATTTTAATTGTTCATTAAGATGATATTCTCTATGTCTTTTCGCCATTCTTTCCTCAATATCCTTTTCAATTTTCTTTTGCATTTCTTTATTCATCAATTCCTTTTTAAGAACAGTTAAAGCCATTTCTAAACGTTCGGCAATATTTGTACAATCCAAGATTTTTTGAAGATCTTCTTGATTACCTGCAGTTACAGCAGCGGCAAAATCTGCAAGTTTCTCAGGACAGTTAAAAATATCACTATGTAAGGAAGCACTAAAAGTTGCAAGTTGATCACTGAATGATTTATTAACTGATGACATATCCTTTAAAACGTCGAGAATAGCAGAAGTTAAAGAAGTGATTAAAGGATCGGATTTATCGAAAACTTCATCTTCTAAATTAGAAACATTAGCTAAAGTGATTGGATATTTTTTCAAGAATTCTGTTGGATTATCATCTTCTTCAACAATCTGATCATCATTATTTTTCAATTCTGATGAATAAGTTTCTTCAACGATTTCTGAAGGTTCAATCAAATTATGTGGTTCATCACCTTCCTTTTCACCGGTAATACCTTCAATGATTTGCTTATTAGGTTTACCTGTTTCCTTTTCGGCATCGACAAAAGTTGCCTTTGAAACGTTATCATCTGTAGATTCTTTTGAAGGTGGGAACAATTCATCAATCTTAATTCTTTTATGTGGATATAAGACGGTTGTTAAAGTTTCAACGCCAGTATCTTTATCCTTAGTATAAACATTTGAAGTGATTTGAGCTAAGACACCGGTTTCGAAAACTTGATCCTTTGATTCAATTATATCACTTTCCATATTTTCATCTTTGAAAAGGAAACAACCAATGAAAGGATATTTTCTATCTAAAGATTCTTTGATTGCCTTTATAACATTAACATCGGAAATGATAACAGCTTTATAAAATCCAGGGAATAATGGACGACGAGAAATTGGCAATGCAACAATTTGTGGATAAACTTCCGGTAATTCAACTGTTGTTGAAGAAGAAGAGGATTTGGATTTCTCCTTTGAAGATTCAACAATATCATCATCCTTTTTGTTGTTACTTCCGTTATCACTAGGTGATGAAGGTGCACTTGCAGCGGAAGAACCTTTAACTAAACCTGAAGATTTTGAAGTAGTTGAAGAATCATGTTTTTCAGGGATAGTTTCATCATCATCATCCTTTTTATCTTTCTCTTTATCAGATTCCTCATTTTCTTTCACTTTTTCATTAGTTGGAATTTCTATATCTTTTGGTTTGTCATTAGATTTCGAGTCTTTAAAGATAGCATTCCAATTTTCAAGTTTTGAACTAGCATTTGGGTCTTTCCAAAGTGTATTTGTTCCAATATCAATTATATTAGACTGTGGGAAATTATTTAAGATTAAATTTGTATCCGCTGTTGATAATCTTGATGCAAATCTAACATTTATTAATTTTCCTGTAGATAATTTATTAACAAATAAAGTTCTACGTTGAATCAAAGCAGTATTCCTTGATACCAATGCTTTGGAACGTCCAAACATAGTTTGATTTGTATAAATAATGCTTGCTTAATTAGTAATTACCGTTAAAAGCGTTTGAGAAGAGGGCAAAAATGTATGTAGGAGGAATCGAAGGCGAGGTGGAAGATTTAGATTTGAGAAGTCTGCTCCGCGAACTGTGTTAGATGGAATGAATTATCGTTAAATGGATCATCAAGATACATAAGTTATATAAATAGTTTTGAGAAAGAGGTGACTGAAGGAGGGAATGGAAATGGAAATAGAAATGGAATAAATTATTTTGGACCAATCATGTTTTCTGGTCTAACCCATTCATTGAATTGTTCTTCAGTTAAGTAACCTAATTCAAGAGCAGATTGCTTTAAGGTTAAGTTCTTTTTGTGAGCATTCTTTGCAATTTTAGAAGCTTTATCATAACCGATATGAGGGTTTAAAGCGGTAACTAACATGAGAGATTCATGTAATAATTTATCAATTTTATCAGTATTTGCCTTAATACCTTCAACACAGTTGATTCTGAAAGAGTTTGAAGCATCAGCTAATAATCTAACAGAAGATAAAAGGTTAGAAATCATGACAGGTTTGAAAACGTTTAATTCGAATTGACCTGAAGCACCTGCAAAAGTGATACAAGAATGATTACCGAAAACTTGAGTACAAACCATTGTTAAAGCTTCATTTTGAGTTGGGTTAACTTTACCAGGCATAATTGAAGAACCAGGTTCATTTTCAGGTAAAGCTAATTCACCATAACCACATCTTGGACCGGAACCTAAATATCTAATATCATTACCGATTTTGAAAAGTGAAGCAGCAACTGTATTGAGAGCACCTGACATTTCAACAATTGCATCATGAGCAGCTAAAGCTTCGAATTTATTTGGAGCGGTATGAAATTGTAGACCTGTTAATTTAGTAACTTCTTCAGCGATTTTTTCAGCAAAACCGATTTTAGTATTTAAACCAGTACCAACTGCAGTACCACCTTGAGCTAAAAATCTTAAATGATCTAAAGCAATTTCGATTCTTTTAATACCATTAGTACATTGTTGAACATAACCAGAAAATTCTTGACCTAAAGTTAAAGGAGTTGCATCTTGTAAATGAGTTCTACCAATTTTAATTATATCTTTAAATTCATCAGCTTTTGCTTGTAAGGAATCTCTTAAAGCTGCTAATTCAGGTAATAAATGAGAAGAAATTTCAGTTACAGCAGCAATATGCATAACAGTTGGGAAAGTATCATTTGAAGATTGGGACATATTAACATGATCATTTGGATGAACAGGAGTTTTAGAACCTAATTGACCACCTAAGATTTCGATTGCTCTATTTGAGATAACTTCATTAGCATTCATATTTGATTGAGTACCAGAACCAGTTTGAAAGACAACCAAAGGGAAATGATCCATTAATTTACCTTCAGAGACTTCAGTTGCAGCTTGTTGAATAGCATCAGATAATTTTGGATCTAAAGCACCTAATTCAGTATTAACTTTAGCAGCAGCTTTCTTTAAAATACCGAAAGATTTAATAACAGGAGCAGGCATAACTTCTCTTTGACCACCAATTTTAAAATTTTGGAGTGATCTTTGAGTTTGAGCCCCCCAATATTTATTATCAGGGACTTCGATATCACCGAAAGCATCTTTTTCAATTCTCATTGCCATTTTTGTAGTTGAAAAGGAAGATTTTAAAGCAGAAGAAATGGAAGTAGATTTAAGTGAAGATCTAGCAGAAGCAGAAAGCATTTGTAAATAAAGTAAAGATTAGAAATGAACTGTTTAAAACTGGTGAGGGTGAAAGGTGTTAGTAAATTGAACGAAAAATAAAGTGCTGTACAAAAGACGGAAATGCAGTCAAGGAAGGGAAAAAAGCTGTTCTTAGCCGAACTGCGAGTGAGTGAGTGAGTGTCGCTCGAGTCAGTTTCGCGTAGACTAAAAGAGAGGGAGACTCGACCCGGGCAAACGGCCTCTCGGTACTGCCCGGGCCTTCCCCGGGACTCTCCGGGCTTTCTCCTGTCTTTCTTCAGTCTTTCTCCGGGATTCCCCCGGGTTGTCACGTGTCTTGTGCGTCGATCGGCGCAGTGGGGTTTTTCCTATTTTTCCATTTTTCTCTTTTTCTCTTTTTCTCTTTTTCTCTTTTTCTCTTTTTCTCTTTTTCTCTTTTTCTCTTTTTCTCTTTTTCCACTCTCGAGGCTCAGCTTTTCAGGACACTCAGGATACATTCCATCATCTACGACAATCCTCAGGTCAACCCTGGCATCCCGGCAACTTGCCAAAACTCAACCTCTGCATCCCCCATTTAGAACACACTTAAATCACTGTGCAGCTAACACTGCTTCAGCTCCACAATTGTCTAAACTGTACATACCGTGCTTGCTTGGCTGTGAGTGAGTGGTGGTGATTCCACAGGTGAACAAACAACAACGGAGGGACCCCGAGTGCTTAAATAGGTGACTCTGCGGGGGAGAGAACTGGGGGTTTTTCCACTCGATCCCGCGTCATGCGCGATATTCACGGGAATAGCCTATGTATTTCCTAAATAGGTGATGATGATTCCTGCTTACGTAAGAATGTTCGTCATATATATATAACCTTGTCTTTACATAGTAGTATCTACACAACTATCCCTGCTTCTCCTCTGACTGTAATGCCATCATTATACCTTCAAGAGTACCCGATTCAGATTCACTCTTCATATTTGTTTCACCGGTTACACTAGTTTCAGCAACTGCAACTTTCCCCGGACTAGAAATATTCGCATCCGGTGTATACTCTTCTTCATCTTCATCTTCTCCTTCTTCTACAAATTCCTCCTTTCCTTCTCTTCCAATTCCTTCTTCCTTCTCCTTCCCATTCTTACCCTTAATACGTCCCTTATATTCATCCAATTCTTTGATGATATTCAAATTAGGTGTAAAACCTTCCATCTCATTCACTATTAAATCTAAATGTTTCATCTCTCCAAAAATATTATCATATCTTTCACATAATCTATTGATTAATTTAATATCTCCAAATTGAGTCTCAACATCATAATATTTATTCATAACTTTCTTTAAAGATTCCAAATCTCCTTTATCTTGGAAATTATCAATACTTTTCTCAATAACATTCTTAAATGTAACCATATCCTTAATACAAAGCAAAAATTCTAAATATTTAATCACAAATAAAACTTCATCTTTGAATGTTTGCATACCAAGTGAAAATGATCTACTCGCTATCTTACTCTCTCCATTGTTATATTCAATCATACTATATTCGTAATAAACATTCCATTCAATCTCTTTGTATTGTCTTGCACGTTTAAAAATTGGTCGGACTTCCTTTAATCCACTAACTCGATTCATAGTCCTCATTAATTCACAATAACAAAATGAAATAACTCTTTTCACTTTACTCTTATCAAAACTTTCATCATTAACTATATTATCAATCAATTCAATCCATAAAATTTTCATATCTTCAACTTTACCTTCACCTTCAAGTTCATAAATTTTACTCAACCCATTGATTAATATAAAACTAATAGGATTAGCCTTTAATCCTTCCTTCAAAATTTCAATACATTTATTCTTTTTACCACTTTCCATTAAATAATTACCATAATTTATCCATATTTGTGGCATAAACCTTCCATACTGAATTGATTGATTATAAACAAATTCAACACGCTTAATCATCTCATCGTTACTCAATTCTAATGGATTCTTCTTCTCCCATTCAATCCATCTCTTCCACCTTCTAAATTGTCTAACAGAATAATTCCTATCCTTCATCTTAGCAATACCACCAATAATTTTTTCAAGTTCACTATTCAATTTCCTCACCTTAACAATTTCACCACTTGCATCACTTATAATCTTACGTGATTTAACAATATCAATACTACTTTCAAATTGTGTAAACGCTTTCCAATGATCACTCAACTTTTTAGATGGGAAACTAATCATTGTACGTAATGCCTTCCTAATTAAACTCTCCCGAGTTTCAACTTCATTAGGATTACTTGCCTTCCATTCACTTAAATATTTTAAATAATCAGTCCAAATCTTATCTCCTTCAAAATAATCAATTCCAACAGTATCTGTTGCAAATTTAAACGCTTTCAATACAATACTACGAGATTTCTCAGCTTCATCAGGTGTAATAGGATTGTTCATTTGAACATATTTTAAATATAACCTCCATAATTCAATATGATAAATCTTAGTCAATACTTTCCCAAAAGCTGTATCAATCTCTTTCTTCTCATATTTATCAGGATTATCAATCATCCATTTAATATAAATAGTCCATGCATCTCCATCATTTGAATATTTTTCAAAATGTTTATTAAACTCATTATCAATCTTCGCCTTCTCTCCACTATCAACGAGTTTAGAAATCTCAGTTCCTTCAACCTTAGCCTTCTTGTTATCAACAACATCAACGGCTGTTTCTAACTTCCTTTTCTCTCCACTCATCTCTGACTCAAGTAGCTGGTAAAAGTATAAAACACAAAGTACATACTTACAGTGCGACAGTCACTTTTTACAAATCTCAAACCTTTTCAATCAACTTTTCTTCAAACCACAAACATCATGCCTAACATAATATACGCTTGGGGTCATGATACCCAAATTGCACCATTTGATACATCATCCCATCTTCTAGCTTATCTTATTGAAAAATATTCTCTTAACGATGATTATCAGATAATTCCAAATTCTGATATTTTCAAATCTTACTCAGGCAGACTACCGATGCTTCAAATTTCTGAAACACAACAACTGATAGGCTTTAATGAAATTTGGAACTTTATAACTTCACAAAATTCAATAATACAAACAAATCTTTCACCAAGGCAAAAAATTATACAAATTGCTTTAATCAATGATGTACTTAAAAATCTTGAACTCGTTACATTATACAATTTTTTCGTTAACAAAAGAAATTATCAAGGATACACGAGTCCTCAATTCCCTAAACTATTACCATGGCCAACTCAATATAAGGCACCGATCGATTTGAGGAAGTTGGCCTTTGAAAAATGTCATAATGAAGGGATAATCGATGATGAAAGTAATGACGGTTTCAAAAATTCTAATGATACTGATCCTGATGTGCATGATGATTTACAAAATTTGAAAAATGAGGAGAAACTTCTCCATGATACACCCGTCATTAACGATTTGCAAAAAGCTGAAATTGATAAAAAACTTGATATTATAGCAATGAAAAAATCAGTAATTTCAAATATGAATTGTATCAAAATTATTAAATCATTGATCGACAAAATTCATGAATTCAATGATCCATTGATGAAAACTATTATACTTGTCAATCTCAAATGTAATATCGTAGAAGATTTACCTGAAAATTTTATCAAAATCTGGCTTCAAAGAGAACATCAAGATCTTCTCAAAGAGATTGACCAGTTTAATCTCGAATCTATTTCAACCCAATCAACTAAAGTATCATTAATTGATGCAATAAAATCAACCGTAACAAATATCTTCTAAAATCTACTATATACCATTATGTACACTCCTCACACCTCGACTAATGTAATTGTACATAATTGAACCATCAGTGTCAACTATCGCAAGTAAAATCCTATCAATTTCTTCATCAACTTTACTACACAATTGTTTGAAAAGATTGTCTAGATTTTGTAATGTCACTTTTGTCCGCTTACTCAATGCCAACACATATTCTTCCTTACCATTCTTTGGATTCGTGCCTTTTAATAAAAATGTCTCGTTTTCCGGATTCGTCAGTTTCCTCCATGACTCTGACTCCCTCAGTGAAACATTCTTTACTGATAATGTCGTCATGTTCGACCATTGAATCATATGTATGAGATTCAACCTCACCTTGTTTGAAAGGCCAAGTGTGTTCATTGTTACTAGTGGTAGAGCAGTTTTAGATCGTGTACATACTAGACTGTGCACATTTTGAAGGGTTTTAAATTTCAATTTCATGTGAGAGGGCTCAATGTTCTTCATAATACTAATACAAGGTTATACATGTACACTCATCTATATTTAATCAGAATTTCAACAATCAGTTGATGACGCCCCTTCATTAACAATTTCTTGTATTTTTCAGGAATGTTGTCACCACCGTTCAAGAAATAAGATAAAGTTTCAGGAGTTTTGATCTCATTCATTACATAGCTATCATCGCATCTCATATTTTTCATATAATGATCAATACTGTTAACCAAAGTCCTATTGGTTCGAATATCAGGGAAAACTTTCTCTATCAATACCCCTAATTTTTCATACTTGTAATATTTGACAGAATCTGCAATTGTTTTCCAATCACTAACACGCTTCTTTAAATCACCTAACGGTATAACGAACGGATCTCGATTACCATAAAACCATTTTTGCACAAAATGACTATAATCTTCAATATCGAAAATGTTCCTTGGAAGTCTCACCCTTTTGCTACACAATTTGGCAGATTTAGAAAGAGATTGATATTCGTCGTACATTATCAATTCAAAACTACCATTCCCATTCTCATCATCTTTCAAATGCTCTACAGGGAAAACCAATGGATCTAAACGAGAGAGTCTCCTGCTACGTCTCAGACGTGTATTTTCAGGTTCTGGTTTAATTGAAGAATTAGCACTTCTGCGAGCACCAGTGCTCGTTCTTACCCTCTTTGCAGCTGCTTCATTTGTTGGAGTAGATGATCTACTTCTAACCCTAGTTGTAAAATTGTTTTCCTCGGTAGTGACTGATGTGTGTTTTGATTTCTGTGATCTTTTGAGTGGTTCATTGCTTGGTATCGTATTATCAGTTTGTTCAAAATTTACACTTCCTTCACCTTCACCTGAATCATCTTCATATTCATCCTCATCAGATGTATCAATGATGACACTTTCTTGCTTCACATTATGAACCCGTTTTTCAAGCTCTCTGTATTTAGTAAGGAGAAGTCTCAATTCAACTTCCTTCATCTCAGCTTCTTGTCTCGAGTACATTTCCTTCATTTCACTTTCATGTTTCCCCATCAATTGATTTTTCTCTCTAACATGTTTAGATTTTAATCTTTTGAGCTCTGCATCACTCTTGATATCGTCAATTAGTGGATCGCTCATAATAAGTAAAGCAATACTGGAATTATTTCAGCTAAGTGGAATCAAGAAAGGTTAAAATTTATTTTTTGCTCGGCTACGCAGAACTACTTTCTTGTTTGGCACTGAAAAGTTCACGCTAGTCATTACATTAAGTACAGATATTGATTTCTACTTTTAATTAAAATTAAACAAAGAGGTGAAAGTTTGTTAAACAATTTCATTATAATGATTAAACTATATAGAAACTCTCGCTGCTTGGATGAATGTATACATCAAAGGGTAGTGCGGTTTCACCATCAACTGAATTGACAACGTCCTTTATTTCAACTTGTAAACCGCTTGTTGAATCCAACTTCTTCAAATCGTCAAATGAGATCTCCATAGGGAATAATGATTCTTCATCATCAACACTTTTACAAAGTACTTCAAAAGATCCAGATGTTGCATCCAATAGATTTGTCAAATGAATATTTATACCATCATCTGTAAATTCCAATGATGCATTATCATTCTCTGCTGATTCTAAAGTAGCATTGACAATAGGAATAACAATATTGACTTCATCGACTTGCTTGGCTGGATTTGATTCATATTCAAAAGTTAAACCAACAGTGCCATCGTTATTGTTGTTGACCCATGTTGTTAAAACAACTGGAAGTAAAGTTGACGCCTCAGAAGAATCGGTACTCTTTAAAACAGACCTCCATCTTAAAACACCTAAATTTTGATCGTTTGATGGGAAAGGTTTGCTTGGATCTTTGAGACCAATTATAGATGATGAGTTAAACAATTGTTTATCAACATTCGGATGAGTTTTATATTGAGTTGAAACTTCGTTATTTTTTGCAAGAGATAATGCAACTTTTGCATGTGCAAGGTTGGAGTCGTTAATTCTAATTTGCAAATCACCTTTCACCTCAGCTGATGATATAGTTCCATCTCTTGTAATTTGGGCAGAATACTTTTCATTTAAAGTGAAAAGAATACCATTGTTTTCAATCTGTGGTGTCTGAGTCTTGTTTGTTTGTGGTGCTTGATGTTGTTGTGCTTGGTATTGATGTTGTGTTTGTCTTTGTGTAGCTTGTGGTGGTGTGTCAATGAGCAAAGGTTGAGCATCAGAAAATCCTGATTGCTTTTTACCTAATTGCATTCCTCCTGATCTCTTGGATTCTCTATATGATGCAAGTGGAGATTGTACAGGCTCTTCATTGTACTGTTGATATGATGGCGCTTGTGAACGAGGTGCTTCGAAATGAGCGTACTCTCCATATTGGGATCGGGATGGTTCTTCAAAGCCAAGTTGATTACTCTTCTTCATCATCTCCTTGAACTGCAATTCTGCTGCCTTCTTCTTGGAAGCTTCTGCAGCTTCAATCTCCTTATTTCTTTCGATAATTTCTTGAATTCTCTCTTCATGTGAATCCATTTCAAGGAAAGTTACTATTTGACTAGAAGTGAGGTTCTCCTTGTAACCTAAACAAACAATCTCATCAAAAGCACTTAAAAGCTCAAAACAATTTTCATAAATCTCCTTCTCATCTACATTTCTAAGAATGGAAGTGATAGATTGGGTAAATAAGTGTAATGTATCGATGTCTTGCAAAATATTGGAATGCTTGTTTGTAATCAAAACAACATAAAACTCTTCTAAAGGTTGGTACATATATCTAACAAACTCATCCTCAACAGCCGTATGCTGTGATTGTTCTGAATCAGCTAACAAAGTTGGAAAGTTGGCCAAAAGAGCAGTGACTCTATCTTTCGTCAATTCTCTAAATTGTCTTGAAATAATTGGCTTACCACTATGGGTGCACACTGAAGCAGCTAAAACAACCATTTTAATATATGAGGTAGATGTATGTGCCTATGTACGAATGTTAAACTGCAGCTGGAACGCAAAAGGGTTTTACACAAACAAGATCAACTTGTACTACAATCGCAGCACTCTCCATTTTTTCAAGCGTGTCTTCTCGCAATTCGAACACGTTGAAACAGAAATGCTTGCACTACGCGTCGATCGCCGCATTTACAAGCTAGACTTACATACAGAAGTGAAAGAACGATATAAGTAAGCTATAAGGCGTTTACCGTTATAATAGGTACTGTCAACTTCAGATGAACAATTCTGGTATGTAGGAGATTTTTTTGTTGCAAAAAATTATGCAACTTTTTACCACTTACTACTATTGGCACAAAAGTAGATGCAATGGGAGGCCACTATTCTGAACTTTCTATATAAGTCTAATATCCAAATTGTTCTTTTTCAACGGGTTGTAATTCCGTTGGTTTTCTGTAAAAGTTTACTAGATCTATCATGGTCGTGGAAAATTTTGAGATATCAAATTTCAGTTTTCCTAAGAGAATGAGAGACAAGACTATCTTCTTTTATTAAATTCACCCTCCACGAGATTCATGAAAACGGATTATTATGTTCTTCTAGGTATTGAAGAAACAGCTAGCTTTAGTGAGGTTAAAAAAGCTTACCGTAAAAAAGCCCTACTACTTCATCCGGATAAAAATCCCGATGACATTGAAAATACAACTAAACTTTTCAATGAGGTTAGAGTTGCCTATGAAACACTAATTGATCCACAAGAAAGATCATGGTATGACTCTCATAAATTTCAGATCTTAATGGAAGATGGAGACTCTAATACTGGTTTTGATGGAAATGACGACAGCTTCGATACTTACTATGCAGGAACATCATATGAAGACATTGAAAGGTATATGAATACTAATCTATATCAACACTTTGACGACTCTATTAATGGATTCTATTCTGTGGTATCAGTTCTGTTGGATAAGATTGCAAGTGAGGAAGTTACCGCAGGAAAACAACAAAAGCTACCAGGATTCTTGAACTATAAAGATGATACTTCATTTGCAACGGTATGTGATCCAAAAGAATTATTATATCCTCGGATAGGAAATTCCAAAACAGCTTATGACTCTACTAGAATGTTTTACAAAGTATGGTCAAATTTTCAATCAGTTAAAACTTTTAGTTGGTGTGATGAATATAGATATTCAACAGCACCAGACAGAAGAACCAGGAGAATAATGGAAAAGGAGAATAGAAAGCTAAGAGAACTTGCAAAGAAAAAATATAATGAAACAGTTAGAAAATTCATCAGCTTTATTAAGAAGCTTGATCCTAGAATGGATCCTAAAGTGAAAGAGAAGTTTGAGAAAGAGAAGCTCGCAAAACAAAGAGAAGAAATGAGAATTCAAGCACAGCTGGAGAAGGAAGAAAGGCAGAGACAGAGGAAGTTGTTTGAAGAGCAAGAATGGCAAACAGTTGATCCGGATGACCTCGCTGAAATAGAAGCTCAGCTTGAGAAAATTTATGAGGAAGAAAGGAGAATTAATGGAGAGGAAGATGATGATGATGATTTTGATAACAATCTTTACGAATGTATCATCTGTGATAAAACTTTTAAAAGTCAAAAACAATTTGTTGAACATGAGAAATCAAAAAAACATATCAAACTATTAAAAAAATTGCAGTGGGAAATGAAAAAGGAGGGGATAGAGTTAGGCATTGATGGTGACGGGTTTGTGCAAGAAGAAACTGGCTCAGATAACAGTGGTGAAGAGTTTGTTGATGCTGCCGAAGGATTTGAAAATGATGAAGATATAGGAATTGTTGATCTGGATGATTTAGATCATCTAACGAATGAAGAATTGGAGGCAATAATTGCGCAACAAGCTCTAGATGAAGGAAATTGCAAATTTGAAAGCAATAGTCTTATTGACCATCTTGAGGTTGAATCAGTTGAGAAGAAAGAGGGAGAAAATAATGAAGATAATGACAATGTTGCATCTATTGCATCTGTTGATGATAAGCTGGAAGATGATATATATGATGACGCTGAAGTTGTAACTAAAGGTAAGTTTAAGGGGGACAAAACTTTAGAAAAGCTTGATGAACTTTCTCAGCTTTTAAAAGGATCTAAACTGGATAGTGACTCGGACGATGATTGGGGATTGCCTATAAAAAATAAAGGGAAGAAAAGCAAAAAAGGGAACAAGAAAGAAACATCAGCAAACGCTAGGCAGCAGTCCAATGCAAAAATGGAGCTTTGCTCTGTGTGCAAAGAATCATTTACAAGCAGGAACAAACTCTTTCAACATGTTACAACTAGCGGACATGCTGCAGCTCCTTCTAATTCCAAAAAAAATAAAAAGAATAGTAAATCAAAATAACTTGTACTGATATAAGAACGTTAAAAACTTTATTATTTTTATGATCAATCTTGTAGTTTATATTGTCCACCTAATACAATATCTAAAAAATTTGTTGATTGAGGCCAACAGGAATCGAACCTGCAACCCTTCGATCTGGAGTCGAAAGCTCTACCATTGAGCCATAGCCCCATCAATCAATATTAAAAAGGTCTTAAACTTAACTTCATTAGACAAAATGTTAAAATTAAAAAAAATTTATAAAAAAAATTGTTATATTTTTTTTGGTTTGAGTTTTATCTTCCAAAGTTCCACAGCATTTTGAAATCCATTGACTATAGAGCTCGTAATGGTACAATATAAAACTTCTCTAAAATTAATTTCAAGAAAAGCGCAAGTGGTTTAGTGGTAAAATTCAACGTTGCCATCGTTGAGCCCCTGGTTCGATTCCGGGCTTGCGCATTTTTTTTGTGATTAATAGTTTTTACGAGAAACTCCGTCTTATTATTATGAACACCACAAAGCTATGGTGTTTCACACAAATTTTGTGCAGATGGATTCAGAACAACCAATTCCTTTATGGATTGACTGCGATCCTGGTCAAGATGATACTGTTGCCATAATATTAGCCTGTTACTCAAAGTTTTTCAACCTGCTTGGAATATCCACTGTTCACGGAAATGTGTCCTTAAGAAATACAACATCCAATGCTTTGAGAGTCTTGACTGCGATAGGTAAATCTGAGATTCCTGTTTATCCAGGCGAACCAAAACCACTAAATGGCTATAGAAATGTTTTTGCTGAGGATGTTCACGGTAAGACGGGATTAAATGGCTCTGATTTATTACCAGCACCCAAATCGAGTGCCAAAGAGCACAACGATTTCTTTCCACAGCTGGCAGCCACTATTGAGAAATATGCCGGTAAAATATGTATTTTAGCCATTGGTCCTTTGACAAATATTGCTTTATTTTTTGATCAATATCCTCAGCTAATATCGAAAGTGAAGTGGCTTTCAGTGATGGGCGGAGGATTTAAACTGTCCAACATCACGAGCAATGCAGAGTTCAATTTTTATTGCGATCCATTTGCAGCAAAGCGCATTTTTGAAGAGCCCTTATGGTCAGGAAAGCTTATTCTTTCACCACTGGATGTCACTAAAACTGTTTATATATCAAAGTCCATACAATCGACAATTTTGGCTAGTGATAATAAGGAAAATGCATCAAACTTCAGATTAATGATGTATGAACTTATAGATTCCACTAATAAGAGAATGTTAGCAAGGAAACTATCTGACTATAAAGGCCCAGTGGTACATGACCCAGTTGCACTGGTAGCTCTACTAAGTTTTGAAGGTAAAACCACTCAAATTCCCTTATCATATGATCGGGAATGTTTTAATATTGGAACAGAACCTGGTAATTATGGTTCATGCATGGATGCCAAGGAAGATGCAAACGGCGTGTTTGTTTTAAAGAGAATTGACATTAATGCATTTTGGAATTACGTAACTTCCGTGTATGATATCTGCGATAAATACGCATACATGAATTCTCTAACAAGGGATCAGTTACGAAAGGAATTTTATAATTTTGAGTTGCAGTCAGGTAATTACAAACTCCTTTAATAATTATACACTGGGATTCAAAAAGCTTCAATTAGTCATTCAATTTACCAATTTTGATAGATAAACTTAAATACATTATATATCAATTTTGACAACAGTCATATATTTTATTGGTCATATATTTTATTGTTCAAAAACCTCCCATAAACTCTCTTCTTTCGGAAACCGGCAAAAACACAACGACGGCTATTAGTTTTGATAGATTTCTCCGGGCGGGAAATTCAGCAGCCGCCTATTACCTAATGCGGAAATTTAGATGATTAGCCGATATGTAATCCCCTCAATTTTATCAAACTTGATAAGGCATTCGATGAATTGCATATATAAACAAGCTTAGATTAATTTTTTGTTTGTAAGAAAAAGAGATTAACCATTTGACAAATTAAAAGAGTATGACAATTGAGTGCTTAGCTAACAAGTTGAAAGTGAACCCTTCAAAGTTGATTGATACTATTCATCTAACGGCTGATGCTTTTGGTAGTAAAGGTGTATGGGGACCAAATCCTACACAAACAGGTGTTTGCAGATTAGCTTTGTCAGACACAGATAAAGGGGTTAAGGATTGGTTCAAAAACGAAACAGAAAAGCTTGGATGTGATGTAACTGTGGACGAGTGTGGTAATATGTTTGCAACTTTTCCAGGAAAAAACAATCAAGCAAAACCGACTGGAATTGGTTCCCATTTAGATACACAACCAACAGGTGGAAGATATGACGGAATCTATGGTGTTTTATCAGGGCTTCAAGTGCTAAGAACTCTCAAGGAGAATAACTATGTGCCAAGGTTTCCTATCACATTGGTTAACTGGTGTAACGAAGAGGGTGCTAGATTTCCAATGAGTTTGATGTCCTCTAGTGTATGGGCTGGTATTAAACCAAAGGAAGAAATATACAAATTGAAAGATGCTTTTGATAATAGCACTACTGTTTTGGAAGAATTACAAAGAATTGGTTATTTAGGAGAAACTGAATGCTGCTATGAAGCAAATCCATTAAAATGCCATTTTGAGATTCACATTGAGCAAGGTCCAATTCTTGAAGAATATGGTAAACAGATTGGTGTTGTTTTGGGAGCACAAGCATACAATTGGCTTACAGTAAAGATTGAAGGTATGTCTCAACATACTGGTACAACTCCGCTAGAATTTAGAAGGGATGCACTTTTAGCAACTTCTAAAATTATTACCGGTGTAAACGAGGTAGCAAAGAAATTCAAAGGTTTAGCCTCTGTTGCAAAAATGTCAGTTTTACCTGATGTTGCTAATGTTATTACTGGAGAGGTCGAGTTTATTTTGGACATTAGACATGAACTGACGAAGGATTAGCTCTAATCAGAAAAGAATGTCTTGAAGTTATCGAAACAGCATGTAAAAATGAAGCAGGAAATGGAGTCAAGTTACCTTATAGTATTGATGACCCATATCCATACTCAGCAACTCATTTCGATAAGGATTTGATAAAAATAATTGACGAATCTGCAACTGCTGTTGTAGGTAGCGAGAAGAAGCATAGAATGGTTAGTGGAGCAGGTCATGATTCTTGTGCAACCAACATGGTCATACCTACAGCAATGATTTTTGTCCCAAGTAGAGATGGTATTTCTCACCATCCATCTGAGCACACTGATCCAGAAGATCTCGAAACAGGTTTTAAAGTTCTTCTTGAGACTATTCTAAGATATGATCAGCTTCGTGAGGCATAGGAGGATTAGATTGGTTGAAACTTCGCGCTTAAGAGTAAAAATTACTTATTTAGGTAATTGTGACTCAGGCGATTGTTTCCCACATTTCTATAATTACTAAGGCCTTCAAGAAGAGTCATTTTCTTTCGTGACATTCTTATTGGAGGTGCGTAATCTGATTTTTTCACGTAGTTTTTATACATTCTTGTTTAAACAGTACAAGTGATGTTTAGCATAAACACTAGAATTAGATTCAAGACTGTTTCCAGAAGCTTCTCCACATCTCCAATAAGGAATGTGGGTCAGAATTTGATTGAGAAGATTGTACAGAAATATGCAGTTGGACTTCCAGAGGGTAAAGTTGTTCATTCCGGTGATTATGTTTCTATTCGTCCGGCACATGTTATGTCTCATGATAATTCGTGGCCAGTTGCATTAAAATTTAAAGGTCTTGGGGCTTCTAAAGTAAAGGATAATAGACAAATTGTGAACACATTAGATCATGACGTTCAAAATAAATCGGAGAAAAACCTTGAAAAATACGAAAACATCAAAAACTTTGCGAAAGAACAAGGTATTGATTTCTACCCAGCCGGTAGAGGTATTGGACATCAAATTATGATTGAAGAAGGTTACGCATTCCCGGGTAATTTAACAGTTGCATCTGACTCTCACTCTAATACTTATGGTGGTATCGGAGCGCTAGGAACGGCTGTTGTTAGAACAGATGCAGCTGCAATTTGGGCAACTGGTCAAACCTGGTGGCAGGTACCTCCAGTTGCAAATGTTGTTCTGGAAGGTGAATTACCAGAAGGAACTACAGGTAAGGATATCATCATTGCTCTTTGCGGGCTTTTCAACAATGATGAAGTTCTTAATCATGCTATTGAGTTTACTGGTGAAGCAATTAAGGATTTACCAGTTGACTATAGATTAACTATTGCTAATATGACTACCGAGTGGGGTGCATTATCTGGTGTTTTCCCTATTGACGACACTGTTATTAATTGGTACACAAATAGACTTTTAAGAGTTGGTCCAAATCATCCAAGAATTAACAACAAAACACTTGAAAACTTGCAAAATAACAAAGTTGTTGCTGATGAGGATGCATACTACGCTAAAACTTTGAGGATTGATTTATCTACATTAAGTCCCTATGTTGCAGGTCCAAATTCTGTCAAGGTTGGAACATCTATCGATAAATTGAGTGCGGAAGACATGAAGGTTAATAAGGCATATTTAGTTTCATGTACCAACTCTCGTTTATCTGACATTAAAGCAGCAGCAGATGTTGTTAAAGGAAACAAAGTTGCACCAGGTGTTGAATTTTATATTGCAGCCGCTTCTTCTGAGGTCCAGGCAGATGCTGAAGCTGACGGTGCATGGAAAACATTGATTGAAGCAGGCTGTATTCCATTACCAGCAGGTTGTGGTCCTTGTATTGGGCTTGGTGCTGGTTTATTGAAGGACGGCGAGGTTGGTATCTCTGCTACCAACAGAAACTTCAAGGGAAGAATGGGTTCTAAAGATGCCCTTGCATTCCTTGCATCTCCTGAAATTGTTGCGGCATCAGCGGTTTTAGGTAAAATTGCAGCCCCAGAAGAAGTTTTGGGCCAACCATGCAAGCCTGCAACAGAAGTGAAGAAAGTTGTTACTATTAACGAGAAGCCTGCTGGCGAATCAGCCGAAGTCAGCACTGGGGCAAAAACTCTAGAAGGATTCCCTGAATTTATAGAAGGTGAAATTGTTTTCTGTGATGCAGATAATGTCAACACCGATGGTATCTATCCAGGTAAATACACCTATCAAGATGATGTTTCCAGGGAAAAGATGGCTGAAGTTTGTATGGAAAATTACGATGCTGAATTTGGTAAGAAAACAAAGGCAGGTGATATTATTGTCTCCGGCTTCAATTTTGGTACCGGTTCATCAAGAGAGCAGGCTGCAACTGCTATTTTAGCAAGAGACATTAAATTAGTAGCAGCAGGTTCTTTTAGCAATATATTTGGTCGTAATTCGATCAACAATGCATTGCTAACTTTAGAGTTACCTGAATTGATCACTAAGTTAAGAAAAAGATTTCAGGATGAACCAGAAGAGTTAACAAGAAGAACAAACTGGAAGCTCAGATGGGACGTTCCAACTTCTATTGTTACAGTTAAAGATGAAAACGACAATCTTGTTTTTACAACCAAAGTTGGCGAATTAGGTACAAACCTACAGGAAATTATCATTGAAGGTGGTTTGGAAGGATGGGTGAGAGCACAAATCAAGAAAGAGAACCAGTAGACGTTCCACATAAATATCATTCTGAATTGTAGATTAGAACCTATACATGAACTTTGTGTAATTTATTAAAAATCTTTTATATGATATAGCTAGTACACGATCAAATGCGTTAGAAAATGATACCTTTTTCTCAAAACTTCCCTTAAAGTGACTTGATTTCCTTAGAAATTTCGTCATAGCTTTCCTTATATTCATCAGTTTTACCTGACTTATCGCCTTTCTTTCCTCCGCCTGGAACAATCATTATAGTAGATGTTGGTCTCTTTGTACCACCAGCAGCACCTAAATCCTCCTTACTTGGAACAAAAATGTATTGTACACCATTATCCTCACATAAAACTGGGATATGAGAAATAACATCACCTGGAGAAATATCACCTGCAATGACAACCAATCCCTTTTCACCCTTTCTAAGAGCTTTCACTACTTCTTTCACACCTCTTTTGACGTGCTTAGCCTTTGCAGATTTTTTCACAGTTTTTAGTATTTTCTTGTTAAGTTTTTTAGAAGCAAGTGGTTGAGCAAATGGGAGAACGTATGGTAATTTCAAATCATAGTTATCTTTTTCTGCATCTGCAGAACTAGAAGAATCTTTCTTAGCCATTGTGATTATTCTTCAAGCTGATATGATGTTATCTAATCTTTTTCTAGATTATGTATAGTTCAAACTAAAATTTTCATATTTCCTTCTCAATCGCATTTTTTTTTCGCTCTGAAATTTGATGTTGAAGTTTTCACTGCTTTTTTGCTCCACTTGCTGGTGGCGACGCGTCGATCAAAATTGGAATACCGTTATACTTTACAGTCTATATCAAGTCTAACAACTATGTACAAGATCTGTGACAATGTCACTCTAACTACTCTGGAACCTCCAAACCAACTCTTCTTGCAGTCTTGCGTACCTTATCTGTTTGTTTCATCGAAATACCAGGATTGTAACGTTCAAGAAGCTCTACATATTCTCTCTGAGAGTCTAAAAACGTTGTGATATTAGTAACATGTTCAACTTCAACAGGATGTAACTCTTCTTTATCTAAATGCTTAAGTAAACCAACATCAATTTTTGGCATTTGACCAGCAAATGTGTTCTTCACATTCTCAACTAAGTTATCATCTTCTTCTTTACTAAGTTGCTTACCAGCATTGACGTATTGCATACGTTTGTATTGAACCAAAGCATCCTGTTTCTTCATGATTTCTTTTAAATGGCCTTCATGACTTGCAGCAACACTCTTTTCAAGTGCACTATACATCTTTTTAAACAAGTTTTTTCCTGACATCTTTTCGTATGTGGGATTCGTAAGTAATCAAAGTATGAAATTAAAGAGCTCTCTAATAATTGGAAATTTAATTTTGTCCTCGGATGCACATCAAAAATTCATCCTAATTTTTTAAAGCCTCCGATTTCATAGTGTAATGTATTAGGTATCACATTACACCACGATCATTAGGAATCTAATTAATAATGCTTGATTTTGATTTGAATGATATACTCAATAGAAATTTATGGTTAGATGCAGCCAAAAAGGTAGCTGAAAAACCGGATGATGATAAATTGTGGGCTTCCCTTATTAGTTTAACGGAGTATTTACCATCAGTGAAACAGAAAAACAAAACAGAAGTGAATTTCTTCTCTAAAAGAGCAGAAAAGGAATTGGTGATATTGGTATACGAGAATTTCTTGATAAATTTTCCATTCAGGGAGACTCAATGGGTACAATATGCACAATGGCATTTTAAGTTTTCTCATTTGAGCAAATCGATTGCAACATTTGAACGAGCTTTAACAATTCTGCCTCATTCATTAATTATATGGAATTCATATTTGGATCTTATATTAGAAACTAACTTTGACAAAGATGATGTCATACATCATTTTGAAAGAGCTAGAATGATGATATCTTATCATTATCGTTCCAGCTTGTTTTTCGATAAGTATCTAAGCTTTTTGAAAAATAATTCTTTGGACAGGGAGCTACATTTACTTCTACGACGCTTGATTGAAATTCCGCAGCATGAATATTTGAAGTATTTTCAACAATTTTTAATGTTGATTGAGAATGCTAATTTTGACACAATTAAATTCATAATATCGAAAAATGATCTAAAAAAAGATTTTAATCTTACTTGGGTTGATTTACTTGACGAAAAAAAGTTTCATAAACTAAAGACAGATTTAAGAAAGAAGTTTACTGACGTTTTTATAACAACTCAATACAACACATACAAATTCTATGATTTTGAAAAAAAAATAAAAGTACATGAAAATCAAAGTGGTGATTTGAACAGATCACAATTGCTAAATTGGAAATCATACATTGAATATGTCGAAAATTTGAATCTTAAAGGGGTAAACAAGGAAAAGGAAATATCTTTGATGAAAAACAATACATCGCATATTGACCTGTTATATAATAGATGCTTGACTGTTACCTCATCATACCAATACTTTTGGATAAAATATGCTAATTACTATTTGAACTACAATGACTTTGAAGCAGCGGAAAAAATATTGTTGAAAGGAATTTACATGAATCCTGTGACAAACTTTAAATTGAGATTGCGCTTAATCGATATTTACATTTTGTCAGGAGATTTGGAAAAGGGGAAGGCGTTAGTTTTAGAATTATTGCTTTTATTGCCGAATAGTCTTCAATTTTTTTGCAAGTTAGTAGAAATTGAACACCTTTTGCATCCATACAGCGTGCAGGAATTGATTATACGCAAAATAGATGAAGTGAAGAAGAGAAAAGATATTGCACTAGAAGAAGAATTTGACTATCTCTTTATGGAGCTATTAAAATATTCATCTATACCACTTTCTAGTCTGTCCACTATTTTTGAAAACTACAAGGACAAGAAAAGTTACTTTTATGTTAAAGCTGCTAAGCAGTTTAAAAAGTATTATGTGGAGAAAGAAAATGAAACCACACAACTACCCGAAGGTTGGGTGTGTGAGTATTTTTGAAACAACATCTTATTTGTTAATCGGTATAGATAAAGTATAAAATAAAAGAAAACCTAAAATTAGAAATATCTGTTGACAAAAGAAATATTCGTTGACAAAACCCAAACCAGTTAAATTTTGTTTTCAACAAACTCTTTGTAGTATTCTGCCGCTGATAAACCGAGTTTGTAGGATGTCAATTTAATGTTCTCCTTTTCAAGTTCAGGAGTCCAATCATTATATTCTTTTTCACTACCTACTGGTCTTTCACCAAGAGTCGTCAATCTAAAGGCATGTCTAGTTTCTTCTGAATCCCAATCTAAAGTTCTAGTGTGTAAAACTCTCCTGTTATCCCAAACAACAACCGTATCTTCATCCCAGTTCATCCTAACGTGTGCATCTAAACACGATTCAATATGTCTAATTAAAAATAATAAAAGAGCATCACTTTCTTCAGTTTTCAAACCAACAATCTTACGAGTAAACTCTCTATGAACAAATAAACCCTTCTTCTTTAAAACAGGATGATACCTGACAACAGGGTGAATAGAGTCGATAGTTTCCTTTCTTTCAATACCACCTTCGGATTTTGCAGAAGCTGCTTGCTCTTTTGAGGTATGGACTGCTTGCAAACCATCAAGTAAATCTTTCATCAATGGAGAGAGTCTATCATAGATTTCAATCAAATCAAGAAATTGAGTATCACCACCGCTTTCCCCAGTTTGTAACATGGCAAAGAGAGTTAATGCTGGAGTTTGTGTTTCATAAGTAACATCTGAATGCCAAGTAATATTGTTTAGTTTATCTTGGAAAAACTCCTCATTTTCCTTACGACTTCCTCTTCTGAAAGTCATATGAAAGTTTGGCTGGCCTCTTGGGGCACCTGAAGTAGGGTGCACATGCAAAGGACCGTAATATTTACCCCACTTTTCAATATCAGCAAAGGATTGTTTTTTAAAGTTTTGATTTCTAAATGCAACAACACCATGTTGTTCAACTAGCAAAGCCAAATCATCCTTCTGTTTGTCAGTTAAAGTACTCAATTGAATACCGTCAATTTCCAAACCTAACTTTGGTGTGACTCTTTTCCACTTTACATCCTTATTTTCCTTGAGAGATTTAAATTCTGGATCACCAAATAAACCCCTATCAATGTGTTTAAAAGGTTCAGGATTTTTGAACGCGTGGTCATCTTTAGGATCCCAAGCTGGCGCCCATTGTGGGTATTTTAACTTTTTAAGGTTTTCCTTTGAAACGGTGAGAACACCATCTTCAGATTGTTCATCTTGTCTTTTCTTAAAATGAATGGAACCGTCGTGATATGCTTTTGTTAATGCAGACATTGGTGTTTGTTCTAACTAAGCTAGAGAATAGCAAAATAATATAAAACTGATATAGGTAATGACAGAGCACGTATGAAACTACAGAAAGGCTTCCTTTTAAATTCAATTTCAATACCACCACTCCTTTTACATTCTGACAAATCCTGTAACAAAATCAGACTACTTTATGTCTTGCACATCCCCATCATTTGCTTAGTTTGAGCTGTGGGGAGCCACAGTTGCTAGCGAGCAAAACGGCCACCTTCCGCATTGGGCAACCGTTAAACTTTATCTTCGCGCCACCACAATTTTTGCACAGCTAACACATCTTGCAACCAACTAACTAAGTGTACAATACTTCACTTCTTTGGCACCTCACCTTTCCAAATGTAGGATTTATCGGTGACCGTGAAGTATAAAGTTAGCCGTAGTCACGAGAAACCACATACACAACCCTAAATAACCTACCCATCGCTTAAATATCCAATTGTTCAACGGAAGGGTTATTGTGTAAATTATTAACATAGCGATAATGCTCAAGGCAGTCAGTTTCAAGCTGCGGTCTACCGTGAACTCTATGCTTTTCGTTTGCGATGCAGATAATTGCACAATCAGAGAACAAATACCGATTCCAAATAATATGTAGAGTAAAGGGCTACCAAAGCAAGCATGTAACCCTGTCAAAGGCCTTCCCAACCCTGCTAGGGCAAGGTTGGTAACAACATCCCCAACACTGTTACCAAGTGATAGAATAGTTAGACCCAAAATCGATTCATTAAGAGAGTAAATTTCGGCAATGTCTTTCAAAACTGCAATCACTGCACCAGCGGCCAGAGTAATAAGTTTCAACACTCCAAAAAACCCAGCCAAGGCTAAAGTGGGAGCAATGAACAAACGGTAATGTCTTTTATTAAGCATTAATTTAACCCCAACAGATAGTATTGGCAGTAAAAATGCAAACAAAAGCACAGGTATCGTTGCATCAAAGTCAAATAACAACAGTGGTAAAAATCCAATTTGGGCATGAAAAAGTTTGGAAGAAATAGAAAGTTCATGTTCATAAATTTCCCCAGTTAATTCACTCGGTAGGGACACGGGTATTAAAGCGTTAAAGACTGCACTAAGAGGTATTATTAAAATAGCAAGAATCTTTTCATCAATGGAAATAGCCCCAGTAAACATCTCAAGTGGTACTAGTTTTCTGAAAACACTGATGGTTCTATTGTATTCTACATACGGAATGAGTGCAGATGAAGAGCTCAGATCGCGTGCTGCAGGCTGTATATATGTCAATTCAGGGCTTGAATGGCGATTTCGAATGTTGTCACGCAAAGCCGGTCGCTCAGGCTTTAAAAGTAAATCTAAATGATCAGTAGATGCAGAAAGGGAATCTTGCTTTAGTGGTCTTTTCTGATACAATGTGCTATTACTTTCAGGAAAAGATAAAGTTTCATTATCATCAGGTTCAATAATAATCGGTATAGTTGAAATATCATTACTTTTTGCTAATTCATTGGAACTCACTCGCACATCAGAAAATGATCCGGCTTTTGAAGGCATAGTAGATTTGTTTGGGTATAAAATTTGGTAGTCATTCTTATATTTAAGCCGACTTGTAGAACTTGATCTGCTTATAGAAGGCGAGGCTTCTGTTATAGGTACATCAAGTAAATCATGTTGCTGTTTTTTGAGTACTATATCATCTAATGCTGTCAAAGTCTGATTAGAACTTTTGTTATTGGTGTCGTTTATATTGTCTGTTGGAATTGATAAGCCTGTAGATTCTCCGGTCATTGATGACTTAGGTGGCGATTCCGGCTCTATGGATTGCAGCCTCTCAACCTCGTTATTAGGGACATTGGTTTTCCGATGGTATAACCATGCTAGTTTTAATGAATCCAGCAATGCAATTTTGTAACCTCTGCCTTGCTCTAAATTATCAAGGTTATGTGCAAAGTAATAATCATTCATACTGACATTAGAATTTTGAGAAGCAACAGAAACACAACTACCACCATCATCATTTTCAGCGGCTATATTATTTTCAATATCGGCATTATTAGTCTCTACCATATCTTCCTGTTGCTGTTGAAGTTCTGTATGATGGTAGTCATCACTAGGAATGAGCACGTTATAAATAATGAAAATGACATAAAGTAAGCACAAAACTATCGATTCAGCAATTGTAATTACTCCGTCATAAAGTATGTATAATGATATCAATAAGAGAATAGAAAATATGACAAGGTCTCTCATGAAAGTTGTTTGGTTAACCTTGAATGGTTTGTAAATTGCTAAAACTCCAATAACTACTGTCAATGAGAAGTTTGCTGATCCCAATAGTTCTCCAATTGCCATTGAAGTAATTCCCTGTTTCATTGCAACATATGTGGAAAGAACATCAGGAGAACCATTAGCAAATGCTAATAGCGTTAGTCCAGATAATTTCTCATCCATCTTCAAAGCATCGGATAAAGCAGAAAGATTGGGCACTAAATAGTCCGATGCCAACAACCCTAAAACAAGAAACAAAAACCCAATAATAATCATCACAAATACCCCTAACAACAAATTAGCCATTATCGGATGGCTTGAGACTGAACAATAGTACTGTCGTAGGTAAATATTCTGCCAGCCCTTGCAGTTATTTGAGATATAGTCACATATTTCAGCAGTTGAATTGTGTATGGGTATCTCACATTTTGCCAATACAACTAATGACATTGAATCCTTTGCTATATACAATTCAATGATGCAGTTCTGCAATAGTACTGCAACAAGGATGTCGTGTCAATTCCCGAATCCCTATTATATCTGTTCACTGTTTACACGTGTAAGAAAATCTCGGATGAGCCTTTTTTAGAAATTCAACTAACGCTGAAGTTCCTAAATCAGCACCATTGCATCACTCTTTACCTGAAAGATATTCTATCATAAGATATAAATTATTATTTATATAACTATATGTACAAGGGGGTTAAGTTATAGTATTTAGAATTAAGAACTTTGAGGTTCAAGGTCAGCCAAAAGTGCCTTTGGAATTCTTTCTGAACCAGTGAAAGGAAATCCTAAACCCGAGAGTAAGATCCTTGCTTCTGCATCAGTCTGTGCAGTTGTATGTAGTGTAATATTGAAACCAAAAGTTTGTGGCCATGCGTCTTGATTATTTTCAATTTCAGGGAAAAGTTTAACATCTTCACTAGTTAAACCAAATGCAATACTACCGTATCTATCACCAGACCTGTTAGAAATACCATAAAATTCTCTCATTCTTGGTAATACCAATTCTGTTAAAGTAGAAACGAATTGTGATGCTTCTCTACCTTGAAGTGTAACCTTTGCACCCATTTTCATACCTGGTCTCAATTTCCAGTTTGGAGCGTTGGTCTTAGCATAAATGGATTTTGGTTTAACTCCTGTTATCTGTTGTAGTTGTAAAGTCGCTGCAATTGCCATTGCAGGATATAACTTTGCATCTTTCACAAAACAATTCAAAGTCACACTTTCAAGAAGTGGCACATTCCTGTCATTTCTTGGCATAATAGTTGGAGACGGAACAATTTGTCCTTTTGGTTTTCTTAGTGGTCTATTTAAATGGTATGGAGATGTCATATCCCATTGTCTTCTTTTGTTACCGTATAATGGTTGTTGTCCATGTCTGTAATTAATTAACAATAAATCTGACTGTAACGTATTGAAATAATGTTCTTGAACTCTGTCTTCATGTGTTACAAATGGTTTGAACTTTGGAGATCTGATATCATGTTCATCCAGCTTTAAATCAGGAAACCTTGGTGATAAGTATTTTTTGACAATTTTGACCTTGTGATGCACAGGCTTTACTTGCGCACAACCGACTTTGTTGGCCACTGCCGATGATGAAAAGTTACGAACTGAATGAAACATGTTATTGGCAGAAGCTGATAGAGTCTCACCTGGCTGGTTTGCTGTAAACTTCTAAACGCAGAAACTTTTCAATACGGTGTTCGTCTTCTAAACCATGAAAAGTCTAACAAGATTACTCGCACAAGCAGAATCCGGGTAATGTTGATTTTATTTTTGCTGAAACAGTAAACGAAATCGTTGAATGCCCCAACTAGCAAAAGAGATTTAACGTTCTAATAGGAGGTATCATGCGTTTTACTCCATACTCGTTTGATGATGTTTCAAGTTCAGAGGATGAACTTATTACAGAAACAGAAGATGAAACAAATTTCAACCATTCCACATATAATGCTAATCCATACTCCAATGATAGTGATAGCACGTCTTCAGTGAACGAGACTACATCATTGTCAGATCTTTTAGAGAATTTGGGACTTGAAAAGAGATTTAATTTAGTTTCTTCAATTTATAAGAAAAATGAAGAATTAGAGCCATTTGAAAATGCAAGCTTATCATTAATTACCACGCCCGACTCCTCCGGCAACAGTGATGCATCACAAACGCAGAATATGCATAAAAGATCATTTAAAATTACTGATCCTACTCAGTTTATTACATCCGAATTTTTGAAAAGACGACAGCAGAATAACGATGAGGTTGATCATTTGATTAAAGCCGAAGAGGAAAGAATACGACTGATAGAGGAAGAACGACAGAGAAAGATAGCAGAAGAAAGGAAAAGAAAAGAGGAGGAGGATAGAAGAATTCGAGAAGAAAAGGAGCGTAAGATCAAGGAAGAAGCTGAAAGGAAGCGGTTAGAGGAGGAAAAACAGAGGAAGGATGCAGAAGAAGAGAGACTTAGAAGAGAGCAGCGAGAGAAGGAAATGAAGGAAAAACTTGCTAAAGAAAGAGAACTTAAGAAGTTGAAAGAAAAGCAAGATGCCGAATTACGAGCAGCTGAAGAAGCTAAACGAGTTGCTGAAGAAGCGAAAAATTCGATTTACAAACCTAGAGAAATTGAACAACAGTTCCTGCAATACGTCAAGCACAAGGAGCAAATTGAGACCAATATTTTGGTGCCAGTTGCAGAAAATAAAGAACTCAAAAAACTTGTTGGTTCACACAAGCGTAAAATAAATCCTAAATTTGGACAATTGACCAACAGTCAGGAACAGCTTACAAGAATAACAGGTGAAATAAAAGTTCTTGTTGATCAAACACAGGGAAATAATCTTGCACATAGCTGGATTTTGAATTTTGTTGCTGACGCTATAATCGCCCAAGCAGAAACAGAAGTTTCAGTGAAACCAAAATCTTCTATACCTTTGGCAAAGCTCAGTTTGAATTTGATGATTTTGTATCCTGAGTTATCACAGTTATTATTGACTAAGTTTTACACTAAATGTCCATTGCTTATTGGATATTCTTGTACACAGACTACTGAAGAAGGTAGAGTAAGAATGGGTTGGAACAGAGATGAAGACACTGGTAAATGGGAGAAAGAATCTAGCTATAACGAAAGGCTTTCCGGCATTTCTACATTTTATGCCGTTATCAATAGACTAAAACTTGATGGAACGTATTTGGGGTTTGATCCGTCTTCAATGAAACACCCTTTGCCAATAAGCAACTCATGGGTCTTTCTAGCGCGTATGATGGATTTACCTGAATCTTTGCTTACCGAGATCCATTATGTGATTGTTGGCTCTTGGTGGGATGCTTGCTGTAAAGAGTTTATAGAAGCATACGGAAAGCAAGCTAGAAAACTGCTAAATTTAGTTTCCACAGAATGGACCTCAATCGGAAACAAATCGTCGGCAGGAAGAGTAAGAATAAGACTTTTGTTTGATGAGCTTTCCAAAGGTGTGATTGAAAGTTTCCCACTGATGGAAAGGTGATGATATCCTAAAATTTATAAACATTTATAGAAACAAAATTGCATTGCATATATCAAAGGTCACGTGAGCAATTCTTTTTTTTTAAAGTTTGAAGTTCAATCGTTCTTCGTAATTCTAATAGTTATACTAACGGAAGCCCATTTGTGGAAATATTTAAAGGTAAGCTCAATGGTCCGTCCTGATATAAAAATCCCAGATACCCCCATTGCTCCATTTCCTCTGAAAATTGAGAGATCTGAAATTATACCTGGCTTTGGACGAGGATCTTCCGATCTAGGATTCCCTACAGCTAATATTGCTGTATCTAAAAATGAAAGTCTTTTACAACTCGAAGCTGGTGTTTACTTTGGATTTGCAAGACTTTACAAAGGTTCCAAAGCCGAAGTTCAACTTGATGAGAAAGCTGAACGTGTTGACGGTAAATCTTCCGTAGTCTTAAATTTTGGGCGCCATTTGAAGCATGACGACTTGGCGATCTTGCCCATGGTGATGTCTTTGGGTTGGAATCTGTATTACGGCAATAAAGAAAAAACTTGTGAAATTTATATAATACACAAATTTGAAGATAGTTTTTACGGAGCCGAAATGTCTGCTGTAATCTGCGGTTATTTGCGACCAGAGTTAGACTATGAAGGAATTGATGCTTTGAAGAAGGACATTCAGCTTGATGTTGATATTGGACTTGAGTATCTTGCCAAAGATGGCTACAAAAAGTGTCAACAACTTTTAGCTTAATTTTTTTAAACTCATTGTAGCTGTATTATCACTGGAATTGAATATAACAATATAAAGTATAAGTAATTTTTTATATAATTTTCAGTTTGCTTTCATCAGTTTTCTTTGCAAATCCAAACATACCCTTAAGAGTCTCAATAGCGACAGTTAACATTTTAGTAAACCAGAAAATGTTGAGAATGTCGAGAATAAGATTACAACTCAAGATGATAATTGCACCGATAGTAGTGAAACCAGGTTCGTGTCTTCTTGGATACAAATCTAAAGCTAGCTTACCGAATTGGAACCAACCCCAACAGATTCTAATAAAAAAGAAAATGAGGATTAAAATAATGTTGTTTAATAACTCGACGTACTTATTGAGACACTTTAACTTGATACCTAACCATCTAATGTCTAAAAAGGGAGTGGAAAGTTCAAAAAGTAAAAATGCTGCTGAATAGTATTGAATGAACTTAAACTCTAATGCAATAGTGAAAACAATAGTGGACACAATACCATGAATCAAGAAACCGACACCAAAATATTTGACGTAGATAGTGGAAACAATGGTATCCCAAACAAAGTATGATAATGCCATACATGTGTAAAACTTTGAATATGGTGTAGTGGCAAAAATATGATCTTTGGAAAGGTAATCATTATTGAAAACTGGTATACCCAAAACACATATAATGACTGCTTGAATAAAGGACACGACTCTGGCACATAAATCTAATCTGTTTTTATTAGTTTTCAGTGGTTGATAAATGCTTGGAACTAACAGTAACAGTTTCGATAGTTGAAAAATCAATGTATAAAAGGCAATACCGAAAACCAGGGTATGTAAATTGTTCGAAACAATTTCTGTAGATTGAAATATTTCAGGAACATATGGTTTGACCGTTGCATCGACCCAAGGTTTTAAATTAGCCAAAGGATCTTTGTATGCATATAACTCTCTAAACTGATGTATATATTCCATTGTCTATGATCTTAATAGTTAAACAGCACGGTCAGGATGAAGCATAAGATGTGATACTGATTTTGTTGACATTGAATCGAGTAGCTAACGTTTATCTTGTTTTCAACCCAACAACTGTAGCGAACAATAGCTCGGCTTTAACGAATTTTCCACCACATTTTGAAGTGGAGTTTTTCCCGTTTAGGAAACTTCTCGATTCAAGCCTTGGTCTAACATGTCTAGTTGACCGTTTAATCAAATACGTACATTATAACTGCTTTTTAATGACCCATCGTACACAGGAAATAAATAAATACAAATCTTAAACAACTGCGACTGCACCTCCAACCTTTTTGTCAACTGTTGAAACTTTGTCACCAAGGCTAAGGGCAAGACCTTGTCCCTTTGATCTGATTCTAACATGCCCCACTATTGGCCCATCTGCACTCTTTTCAATACACAAATTAGCAAGTGCATCTTCTCCAAAAGTAGATTTAGAGTACAGGTTTGCAGATAAGAATTGGCAGTCTCCAATAATAGCACCTGGGGTTAAGTTGTTCATATTGGTGCATTTGAGCAATGCATCCAAGTAGTCTTTTAAAGTTGGGAGAGTTGAGTTCACACTGATCTTATTCTCCCATTCAAATTCGTTCCACATCTTTCTGAATTGAGCTTCTGTGCATGTAGCTGGCTTAATGTAATCTAAAATGTCGATATGAACGTCACTCAAAATGACGATGGTAGATTGATCTGCATGTTGGCCGTCATAAACAATGTTACCAAAGATCACACCAGTATCAGCTGAAGAGACTTTGATAGTAGTTTGAATTCTATGGAAACCGTGAGGTGCAATATTATTAGAAGTTGGCTTGTCAATAACTTTCAAGTCACCTAATGTTGCAAATTCAACTGTAAGATTGCGTAAAGTAGTTGTAGTTTGATTTACAATCAATACGTCCAAAGTGACATCAAATTGGTGGACCTTAACATATGCTTCGGCATACACAGGATCTGAAAAACCAGTGAGCTGAACAATCTTGTTTAACCTTGAAGATAAATCTTCCTTTGGTTTTAAGCCAACTTGGACAGCGTCTAATTCCTTTGAGTCGTTATCAACAACTACAGTGTCCTTATTTGTCAACTGTCTAAATGAAATTGTGTCGTCAACTTCTTCCACAACTAATTGTGTTGATTGTAATGATTCTTTAGTAGTTTGTTCTAATTGCTTTCTGAATGCCTTAACCGTATCGTCTAAGAACGCTTCTTCAAGTAATTTTACATCCGTCTTATTTTCGGATAAAAATCTAATACAAGACATGATTCTTTCAAACGAATCTTCATCAATCTTCTTTTTTACAAAAGAAGATTCACCAACTCTCAAAATAGAAACCATAATCAACATTGCCTCCGCCTTTAAAGCATTTAGTAAATCTTTGCGCTCGGAAGTTTTGTTAAATCTTAAAATGAGTTTGACAAGAGCAGCTGACAAAACAGAAGCAAAATAAAAGTCACCGTCTAGAATGAAACTTCTGATTGGAGTCTTGATATGTTTAGATGCTTTAGTAATAGCAGCAGTTTCATCAAATGCACTTTCAGTAGCATATGTACCATCAGCAAGAATTTTAGGACCTTTTGATTCAGTAGATTCAGCATTTTCTTCACTCTCGTCATCTTCAACACCATTAAGTTTCTTCTCTGATGCTAAAATTGGAACTTCACCAATGTTAGATTTGATATGTTTCCAAGCTGCTTGGACATCGCTTTCGTCAAACGAATATTCACCTAATACCCATAAGGAACCCCTGTATACCTTACCAGACTTTACGTTTGCAAGCGATGCAATCAACTTTTGAAGAATATTGCTTCTCAAATCAGGATATTTCTCAATAACTTGCTTAACAAAAGTAATAACCTCAGTAGCCGCGGTTGTACTCAATTCTCCCATAAACTCAAGCAACAAATCAACAACAGAGACAGCAATTTCATGAAACTTTATAGCAATAGAGTGAATTGCACTGATCAAAGCTTGTCTATATTCATTAGTTTTATCTTCATTGGAAGATGTAGTCTTTTGCAACTCTTTCTTCAACAACTTGCTGAAATCTTCAACATTCTTACTAGAAACAAGTTTGAGTCCAATTTCAAGAGCTTTATTTCTCACTTCAATTGATGGAGAAGAAAGTACCTTCAAGATGTCCAAACAGATGTCATCCAAAACACCTTCGTTGTCACTGTGTAATTCCGAAATTCTTTCCAATGCAATTAGCTTGACATTGATATCAGATTCCTTAATTGCAATTTCTACAAATTTGGAAGCTGCACTCTTGACAGCAGATGGTGAAGAACTCAAAACACTCAAAGTAGCTGCTGCTTCATAAGCAACTGCTGTATTAGAAGTATCCAATAAAGATGTAACAAGTTGCAAATATTGTGATCTTAAGTCAGAGTAGTGTAATGCATCCTTTCTAATAAATTCAATGATTGCCAATTGAATCAATGGATCTAAAGCCTCAAGGATTTGTTCTTGAATATATCTCAACGAAGCCTCTCTGTTCAAGTTGCTCAAACAGACAAAAGCATTTCTTCTGCATGTTGCATCACTTTCAACACTCAAGAAGTCCATAATTAATTCAGGTGCATCTGGAATCAAATGTTCTGAAACCTTGTAAATGGAGTAAATAGCGAAAACAGCATTCTTTCTAACGTATGCATGACGGTGTTCTAAACAAACTCTGCAATTAGGAACCAATGTTTCTAACAACTCCGGTTCTTTAAGCTTGTTCAAAAACCTTAAAGTATTACCTCTAATGAACTCATTCGGATGTTGCAAATCTCTTTGGATAGCGTTACAAACCAAAATCATTTCATGTCTTAACTTTCCATCAGCATCATACTTTTCACAGATTTCCCAGTAGAAATAAAGAAGTTTTTTCAAATCTTTATTTTTAGATGGCATAACATATCTAATAACATGCATCAATAACTCTGGCATTGGGTTCGAGTTAATCATGGTCACCAAAATGTTTCTCATTGTGATCAATTTAGATTCGTCATCGCCTTTCTCAAGTTGAGTTTTGAACTCATTAACCGTCCACTTAGTGGCAGTACTAGGCTCATACACCAAGGAATAAGCTGCTGACATTGTTGGGTGATTGATCAAGATACAATTAAAAACTGCTTCAAAGACACATCATCATCCTTTCTATAAACGCTCCTTCGAACACAAACAACTCTCAGTTGGCACCTGGCCGTTCATTTCGCGCATTCCCATTAAAATTTCTCGTAATGATGTATGCATGCGCCTCAAAATATATATATATAGATGTGGCGCAGCTCGTTTACCTTAAGTAGACACGGTTATAATAGTTACTTATTTTACACGTTATATACAACTCTAATCATCATCTCCATCTGGATTTGTAACAAAAAGGCGCATTCCTGCTCCATAGTGTGGGCGCACACTCATTATGCTTGTATTACGTTCGAGGTCTCCTGATCTTTTCTTTGCAAGTTTGTTGAACTGCTCCGATGCTGCAATGACATCCGCATCAGGATGAATTGGGACCTTTGTTTTTTGTGCTGAATGGACTAGAGTAGCATCAGGCAACTCTCCATTATCAATTTCACTAGCTAGCATACGCGTCTTAGGCGTCATTACAATATGTTTCGATTTGTAGGTGCTTAATAGTTGAACTGATGGTATTTTTTTATGTGATATTGTACCATTTTGCTTTATTGAAAGAGGCATAATTTGTGACGATGGTGCCTTAGAAATAACAGTTCTTCTACCATTTCCTCTGAGACTCTCAATATAAGTGCACTTTTCACCTTTCCGAGCTACACCTTCTTCAGTTGTTCCGGCTTCAATGTGATCTGCATAATTTTGATTATCAGATAAGGATGCATTCTGTTCTTGCTTGTTGTGACCTTCAGTAAATTTACCTTGGTTCTTGATTCCATTCATAAATAATTCTGGATCTTTGGTACTTTCAGAAAGCGCCCTGCCTCTTCTACCAGCTGACGGGAAACTTGGTGGCGGTCTCCGAAGTTTCAACGTATGTGAAGTATGCAGCGGAACAGCAGGCGCAACAACCATGGAGTGCTCAATTGGTTTTACAATTGGCGTTTCTCTTCTGTCATAAGTAGATTTTCTCATTGATTCATCAACTTCTGGTTTTGCTTCTTCTTTGCCATTCGTGGCAATTCCATCATTATCTCCCCAAAATGAATCATTATCAATCCTTTCAATTCCGTCATCAGTATCATTGGCTATAACAAAATGATGTGCTGTTTTATCATGCAGTTCTGTCGGAGTACCAGTAATATGTGTATCTTGCATTCGATCAACAAAACCCCCTTTATATATCTCAGGAGTTGTGTTCATGAGCTCTGGAGAATCAGCACTAAATCTAGTTTGCGGAGAAAACTCTAACATACCATTACTTTCTGTTCCATACTCATCGTTAGATCCTATAGATATATCCTCATCATATCGTTCAAAAAAGGCATTATGTACGTGATCATCTTCTCCTTCTCCTTCTTCATTTCTTTTATCAATAGAAAACCCATCATCATTACTGTAGTCACCTCCTTCTTCGTAGCCACCAGCATGACGAATAGCTTTATTATGGCCAAAACTATCAACTTCTTTTCCATCATCTTCATCTTCATCTTCATCTTCATCTTCATCAATGTCATCATCACTAATTTCATGAGGGTACAGCTCGTTCAAACTGTCATCACTGTTATGTAAGTTTGGAACTCCAGCAAAATTATCATCAAGTTCATTTTCTAGATCCAAATCACGACTGGGAGTTTCTTGATTGTTCACTAATTCATTTTGTGTTTGCTCTGTAGGAGTCACCACTTCATTGTCGTACTGATTAAGGTCCGTCTGAGGCATACTCAAACCTACAACATTATTGAGCTCATCAGACACTGGTGGATGAAAAAAGTTGGTGGTTGTTGCACTATCATATCTTTTCCAGTCACCATCATCCATTTCCACTAGACTTCCTGAAACTATACTATTTGAATTAGTATCCGATATTTTAGAGTCACGCGTTCGTACTTTAGCAACATATGAATCAAATGACTTATTCAAGGGACCTATCAAATCTTCTTCTTTGGAATATTCATCTTCGTTGTTAACTAAACTCAAATCGTCATAATTAAAATCAGAGATCAGACTTTCTGGAACTTCAAATGCTTCGGTTGACGGATTTTTGTAAAGGCTTGTCGAATCTGCTTCTTGAACAGGAGAAAAATGTTCATTGTTGAACTCATCCGTTAATGTTTCTACACGTGAACGATAATTTGAATTAGGTTCATTCTCTTCTGTTGGCGTTTTTAAACTTTCATCAAAAGAAGTTTCCTTATGAAACAGTTGGGTTGTATCATTAGGTTGCAGCACACCCTCTTCAAAAACTTCTCCCTCAGCAAGTTTCGGTGTCTCTGCTCGTGAGTTGGAATCATAAAACACATCAGATTCATTAGAAACTTGTGATAGCACTTTGGTTAAACCAGGTTTACCCAAATTAGAATAATATGAATGGTCACCTTCACCTTTCGTTTCTGTAACAACGTGCGCTGCTGGAGATGCTTTCAGTTTCTCAATATAGTTTTCCAAATCCTCCCCTTCTTCCAATTGAGGCAAGTCCTCCACTTTTAGGTATATACCCTCCTTTTCAATAAAATCATCAACATCTTCTCTTAGTTTCATGTCAATGGTGTGATGATCATCCGTAGTGTTTGACGCATATGAATTTCTATAGTTTTCCATTTCTTGAAAAGACTGTTCATGTTCCATCTGAAATTTCTCCAGAGCACTAGTAATCTCTTCAATACTTGATAATGTCCTTGAATGTTTGTGTGCATTGTCTTTTTCCTTGTCTGTTTCCTCAAAAGATGGCGGTTCATATTCAGCGCCTGAAATGTTTTCAAATATGCCATTTTGCGTTGTATTCAATTGCTTTGAAGACGATAGAGGCATATCATTTAAAGTAGGCATTAGATTTAAAGGAGTAAATTCTCCTTCTGAGCTTTCGTAGCTATCTGCAGCAGATGGCCTCATTTTTGGGCTTGATTCAGGTTGATTTACTGCCGCTGAGGTATTTGCCTTTGTGGATTCTGTTTGAATTGATAAAGACACAGGTGGTTTTCTTTTAGCCATCAAATCAGTTCTTTTCTTTGCAACAGGTGTTGATTTAGTATCTTTTGCAAAGGTAGATGGTGGATATATCGAGGAAGTTTGGCGAGAGAAATCGATGGTAGAAGAGCTAACATTTCTTGAACTAGCGTAAACCGACGACGTCAAACTTGCACCACTAATAGTGCGATCTTGTATTGAAGGTTGTGAAGTGGAAGTCTTCTGTTTTTGATCCATAGGTATTGAGTTTTTGACGACAGGTGAGACAGGTGACGATATCCGTATTTGACTACTATTATTAGAAGATTGTGAAGCTGAACTGTTTTTTGGAAACAACAAACTCGATCGTTTATCTCTAGGTTTAGGCACTGGTATAGAACTCGTTTCTAAATTTGTAATTGATTCATCTGGCAAAGTAAAGGTTAAATGATGCTTGTTTTTTTGATTGGCGATTGGTGTACTTTTAATGGCTGATAATGATTTCGGACGTGATTTTTGAGGTTTACTTTTAGCTGAATGATCAGAAGAAGATCTTCCAAACAAATCATATATGGAGAGTCTCTTTCTTTTATCTTTTGACATTTAAGTCACGTTGTCTTGGTATAACAGGAGGTGTGTTGTTTTTAAGGAAAAGGAAGAAAATGTCATTCTGGTGGTACCTGAAATTTCCGCTGCCTCAATCTAAAAAATGAGTTCGTCAAGTTTCATGATTTTTTTTACTTTGAATTACATATTTAAATCTATTAAACTAAACTTTTACTACCAATCACCGCTTGATTGATTCTTTTTACTAAAATTGTCCGATGATATTTTTATAGGGGGGAACATTGGAATCACTGAGGGGTCAAAACAATCTCATGACGAATTCAAATGCTGCAAGAGCAGCAGCATTAGCTGGGAAACTTCTTAATATACTTGGTAAAAATCCTCTAGTGAAACCTTTCAAACCACCCCTTTCATTGTAAACGTATTTGACAGCATCTGAATATTTTCTAAATCTAGGATTTTCCACACTATCGATCATAATGACGTTTTTTACAACATCGGCAGGATATGCGGTGATCCAGAAGCATGTTGCACCTAAACCACCTGCCCAAAAGTTGATGCTTGGCTTGCTCATATTTGTGTTCTCTGTGAAATAATCAGTGATTAGTTCATATGATCCCCACCAAACAATGAAGTTAGTTCTAAAAATCATGGTAGGAATTAAACCTCTATAAAGAGTTTTTAGTCCATCATGTTTCCATAGCTTGATCATACAATCAATAGGCCCAGTATATAACCTACTTTTAGCATCATATTGAACTTGAAGTCTTGCTTTTAATGTTTCAATAGGTGCTGCAACAAATGAAACCGTCCATCCCGAGAGCAAACCAGCTGCACAATGGCCAAGAATAGGCATTTTCTTTTCGTTCGGATAAAAGTTTTCCTTAACAAATCTTTTATATACGTGTAGTGAACCAAGCATAACAGAATCCATGAGCACCCATCCGACTAATGGTGGTGTAAAACCTTTGTACAAACCTGCTACACCTTCATTTTTTAAAGTCTTGATAGTACAATCTAAAGGACCATTAAATCTTCCTTCGCTTGTTTGCAAACGGACTTTAACTGAATCAAATGGATGACCGACCGCATTTTTCATCATACCCGAAAACACACCAGCAATAAAGCCGGCGTATCTAGGCGGGAGATCTTTTTTTGTTTGATCATTATGTTCTGTCATAGCTTCAAAATTTAATCAATGAAAGTCTTAAAAGAATCAATATAAGTAAAAATAAGTACTATCCAAAGGTACAAACTGACTCAGTGAGTCAACAGTACTGACAAGTTGTGATCCGAGTGAAATAATTTAATAGAGGCTAGACTAAGCGAGGAAAAGATCCGATGTGAACAAATTTCCGGGCCGGTGAAGGAGTTTGAATTAGAAAATGCGGAGAATATGCGGAGAGCTAATTTTTAATTATACAATTTTAAAACATTATAGGAGAGTATCACCAAGAGCACATCTAGCAATTGAAAGACCAACATTAACAGTATCAATCAAATGCATTTCATGAGCAGCAAGAGAAGGGTTAACTTCAACGATATCGATACCAGCTAAATTACCAGAATTTGCTAATTCTTCAACTAGGAACAAACCTTCTCTCAGGGTCAGACCACCTCTAACAGGTGTACCTGTAGCAACAACGTACATAGGATCAATACCATCAACATCATAACTCAAATGAATTGGATTCTTTCCACTTGGATTTACAGTTTCCATTGCCATACGAATGACTTCGTTAATACCATATTTATCAACATGATACATACTGAAAGCTTTGATACCTAAATCTTTCAAAATTTTCTTTTCACCTGCGTCAACATCTCTTAGTCCAATATATGTTATCTGTTCAGGTTTAACAGTATGTTTAAGTTCATCCAACCATTTGAATTGAGGTGGCCAGTTCTCTCTATCTAAACCCATTGCAAAAGCGACGGGACAACCATGCAAATTACCTGATTCAGTAGTTGAAGGAGTATTAATATCAGCATGTGCATCGACCCAAATGATACCACCTTCTGGGTGAACATTGATAAATGCAGAAATCGTAGACATACCAATTGAATGATCACCACCAACAGTGACAGGGAATGATTTCTCCTTGTAAGCAGTTTCAACTGACTTGTAAATTCTCTTACAACATTCACTAACCATAAAAGGTCTCTTACAATTTTTGTAAACATCTTCAGTGTCTGTTTCCATTTGGTCAATATTCAAATCACTAAGTGAATCATCGATTTTGTACTCCCATCCGAGACTTTCAATATCTTTTAAAAGACCAAACTCAATAAGCTTTTTAGGTCCTTCTTCAACTCCTCCTTTTCCTTGACCACCTGAGAAAGGAGCTTTAATGACAGCGACTTTCTTCTGAGGATTGAAATTGTAGTGTGGTTGAGACATGATAAATTGATTGTTTTGATAAATTGATTGTTTTGATAAAATTGAGAAGAAACTTTCGGCCAGTAGCGGGCCAGTTAATAAACAGGGAATCTGTCCTTTTTATAGACACACAAACATCACAAAGCCTTATGATATGGGAGACTATCCGTTAAATACAGGCAACTGCTCTGTCCTTCCGTTAACTAGCACCCGTTGCTGACAACAAGACGATTGCGGGGGGAAGAAGAGATGCAGTTGAGCCCCCCTCAAGGTATGTTAGAAATAAATGTGTCCTTGAAGGGAAGGTGTCCGCGAAATTGATACCGTTTCCAGCTGAATGTATTTTAGCTTGAAAATTGTCCACAAATGGCAGCTAAACTTACCCAGGAAGGAGAAGGCGAGATTAGAGAACATGTAACCATCTGTTAAATGGCTGGTGTTGGTGAAACAGATGAAGTAAACATGAGGAGAACCATCAGCTACAAGCTTTGCAGTAGATATCTTCACGCGTGTGTGTCTGTGTGTGTGGCTCCAATAAGTTTGAATCAAAAATTCATCCATTTAGCGACTCCGAAGCCACAAGAGCTAGTACACTGTATGGTCTACACAATTTTACCTCAGATGATGCGTGTGTTTGCTATCCGATGGCATTCCCTCTTTGTGTGGCTTTTTGGTTGCAATTAACAATTGCATATCTTTTATTGTAGTAATTGTGATTATCTACAGTTTTACAGGTGTGGTGTTACGTCTAATTTTCCCCTTTAGAAAATCATGAAGCTGTGGTTTACTCATTCTTAAAAAATCTTATCTCTCTGATTTTCAAATTGAAAAGCTTTATAAAGGGTTCAATGTTGAGTTCTTAATATTTGAAATTAATAGAAATACATCAAATTATCTTTTTCCAGCACAAATGAATAGTGACCAGAAAAGCAATATTTCATCGGGTGATAATAAAATTGAAATCGAAGAGAACACTTATGCTACCTCTGAATTTTCCATCAAAGATGAATCTCCGGAATCTGCAAATAATCCCTTTCTCAATCAAAAATTTAGAGAAACTTTTACAAACTTGTACGAAGAGTGTAAGTATGAATGTAGACACAGATTTGATTCTGACTTTAAATGGACTAAAGAAGCTCAAAGAAAATTGACTAGAAAACTTGATTTCAAAGTTACTTTAATTGCATGTTTCTTCTTTTGTGCTCTACAAATTGACAGAAGTAATATGAGTCAAGCAGTATCTGATAACTTATTGAACGATTTAGGATTGACAACAAACGATTATAATACTGCAAATACTATTTTTTATTTATGTTTTTTATCTGCAGAGCTACCATCACAATTGATATCTAAAAAGCTGGGTGCTGATGTATGGATTCCAATTCAAATGACTTGCTGGGCTCTTGTTACTACCTGTCAATTTAAGCTCAGTGGTAAACATAGTATGTATGCATGTAGAGCATTACTTGGTTTATTTGAGGGTGGTTTTATTCCTGATTTGGTTTTGTGGCTAAGCTATTTTTACACAGGAGCAGAATTGACAATTAGACTTTCATTTTTTTGGACTACTATGTTTTTAACTACAATTGTCAACTATCTTTTAGCGTATGGTATTCTTCATATGAGAGGTATACATGGTCACCCTGGATGGGCATGGTTATTCCTTATTGAAGGTTTGATTACACTTGCTATTGGTATTTCTGCATTTTTCCTTATGCGTCCATCTGCAGTTCAAACTAAAACAAGGTGGAACAAAAAAGGTTGGTTTACTGAAGAAGAAGAAAAGATTATTGTTAACAAAATTTTAAGAGATGATCCTACTAAAGGTGATATGCATAATAGGCAAGGTTTAACCCCAAAAATGTTATGGAAGGCATTATGTGATTGGCATTTATGGCCAATGTATCTCATTGGAATTGTTGCTTACATCCCAACAAGCACCTTGAACTCTTATATGACATTACTCTTGAGGGGAATGGGATTTGATGTGTTTCATACAAACTTGCTTTGTATTCCATTCAATGTTCTTAAATTGGTTTTACTATTAGGAATATCCTATTTTAGTGAGAAAGTTCATAATATTTTTGGTGTAGCTTTGATCCAACCAATTTGGAATGTTATATGTCTTTCAATTTTAAGATTTTGGCCTGGAAATATGGTTAACAAATGGGGTACATACGCTGTATTAACAATTATTTTAGGCGATCCTTATATTCATGCAATGATGGTTAGCGCAACTTCAAGAAATTCTTCCTCTATTAAAACCAGAACTGTTTCTGCATCAATTTACAATATGTTTGTGCAGGCTGGTGGTATTATTGCCTCAAATATTTACAGAACTCCTGATAAACCACTTTACCATACTGGTAATTCTGTTTTACTTGCTTTTTCAATTGCTTTAATTCCAATTTTGGCTGGAACAAAATACTTTTACTGGTTTTTGAATAAGAAAAAAGAAGAAAAATGGAACTCGATGACTTCAGAAGAGCAAGATTATTACATTGAGTATACTACAGATAAAAAGGCCAATAGACTCGACTTCAGGTTTGCACACTAAATTATTTTAAAATCTTTAAGTTATCTGTATTGGTTTTGTAATTGTCAATTCTGGAAAGGAATGCATAGTTATGCTGATTTGTTAGTATATTCATACTTTTTGTGTCCTTTATTTGTAATTTTATAAAAAGTATCAATTATTAGTCGCCAAGTCACATGAATACTATACGCTGTGGCTATTTGCTATGATTGTTATAGCTATTACACGCGAGCCACAACTAACAGTGAAAGTTTAAATGTAAAGCACACATGGCTGAAAAGTGTGGTTTAAAATGTATATAGTGTGGTTTCCCTTAATAAAACTGAAAAGCACAGTATTTAATATTAAATATAATCCATATACCAAGGAAAAAAAAAACATTTGTGTGTATACGCTTTTTTATATAACGCAGTATTATCCAAATGGCAACCATTACCACAGAAAAATCAAAAGCTGTCAAAAACCCAAACAGCCTGTTAAGTATCGTTTCTTATGTTGAAGAAGAAAATTCAAAAATTGACGGCATACCAAGTGTAAGTAAAGAAGCAAGAGACGCGGCCAAATTTAAGGCGTGGCTTCCAACATGGGATCCAGCAACGCATCAAAAATATGACCATTTAAAGCCATTTAGACACGTCGATAAAGGCTTACTTGGAGATTTAGAATTTAAGTCATTGAAATCTGTTAAGGGATCTAGCTACAAACCTTTATCGCCAAGATTTGGATCCGAAGTTGACGGTATTCAACTTTCACAATTAGACGGACAACAGAAAAATGATTTGGCTCTTCTTGTTGAAGAAAGGGGTGTTGTTATTTTTAGAAATCAAGATTTGAAATACCAGTCATTTGATCACATCAAAGATTTGGTTAGATATTACGGCCCATTGGATGTTCACGGAACTTTTGGTGCACCATTAGGCCATCCAGAATTTCATTTGGTTTTTAAAAAACCATCTATCAACAATTCTGAAGAAATTTTTGCAAACAATTTAAACCTAGTAAGTTTTCACACAGACGTTCCCTACGAACCACAAACTCCAGGTATCACATTTTTTGGTATGTTAGAAACGGGAATTGGTGGTGATACACAATTTCTTGATTCAATTGAAATTTATGAGAGATTATCTCCTTTGCTTAAGAAAAAACTTGAAGGTTTAAAAGCTGTTCATAGCTCATATAATCAAGACCTTAGCTCAACTTTTCATTCTACTTTGCGTAGAAAAAATCCAATTGAGTCTATTCATCCTGTTGTCAGATATCATCCCGTTTTAAAGAAAAAATATCTTTTCCTTAGTAAGGGATTTACCACTAGAATTTTGGGTTTGAAAAAAGAAGAATCTGATTTTTTAATTGACTTTTTATCTGAGCATCAAAAATCATGCCTTGATGCCCACGTGAGGCTTCAATGGGATGAAAACTCGGTTGCTGTGTGGGATAATAGAAGAGTGTTGCACAGTGTTACTGCAGATTGGACTACTTCTGATATTAGACACGCCTTTAGAGTTACTAGTATAGCTGAGAGACCAGTCACCACAAGGGAAGAGTACGAGTCTTGGACGCCAGAGCAAGAATCTGCTGACTTGTTGAACAAAGAGGAAATGCTGAATTCCACACCAACTACGTTTTACAATCGATTTGTAAATACCTAAAATGATTATTTACCGTTCTTTTTTATCTTATTTTATTTTATTTAGTTTTTATTTACTTTTTGAATTGTGACCAAGAAAGTGTTGATTTTCCAAGTTTAGTTGAAAACCTTTTTGCTCCCCAAAGCTGAGCCTCATTTAATTAATCACGTGAATTGGATAGCAAACTTCAATAGAAGCCACATTTTTTGTTTCGCTGATCTCAATAGCATCGCACCCAATAGAACTAAGCAGTATGAGTTTGAACAATTAACCAATTGTGGAGTATTCCGGAGATAATGTCGTTGCCCGTCAATTTCCGCAAATGGTATTTGGTGGCGACTTGTTTGCTCATCAAATTTCGGTGTACTTCTCCACAGTGATGATAAATGGTAAGAGCAAGAGTAAGGTTATTATCAGCCACAGTCAACAGGCGGTCTTTTGAAAAACGGTTGCGTATTGATCCAATCATTGTGTTTTATTTAAAAATTCGGTTTGTGTCTTATTATGGGAGCCACAGGAAAACCGATATGTTGGAGTTTTTTACTTTATTGTTCTATCAAGTGTGGAGATGTTCGGTTCTTTAATTAAAGCTTCAACAAACCTGCGTGGTAAATTTTAATGGTAATTTTAACTACTTAGGACTTCAAATAAATTGGATCGAGTATCTTCAATATTTATTAAGCCTTTCAAAGAATTCTATATATCTTCAAGAGTGCTTGAAACAAATGTCAAAAACACCAACTGATAAACAATCTTTAGAGTCTGATACCAAACAGATTGCTATTGAAAGTATTACCGATTCAGTCTTTTCAATTGAAAATGAATCACCAAATTCCTTCAACAATCCATTTTTAAATGAAAAGGTTAGGGTTAAATATACTAATATTTATGAAAATGCAAAATATGAATGCCGTCATAGATTTGACCCTAACTTTAGATGGAGCAAAGAAGCAGAAAGGAAGCTTAATTGGAAATTGGACCTGAGAGTTACACTTATGGCATGTTTCTTTTTTACAGCTCTTCAAATGGATAGAAGTAATTTACAGCAGGCTGTATCAGATAACTTATTGAAAGATCTAGGCCTTACTACAAATAATTACAATACTGGCAATACAATCTTTTTTCTATGCTTTCTTGCGTCTGAATTACCATCACAATTAATTTCCAAAAAGCTTGGAGCAGATGTATGGATACCTATTCAAATGACATGCTGGTCACTTGTAACTATTTGCCAATTCAAACTCTCTGGTAAAAAAAGTCTTTACGTATGCAGAGCATTGCTTGGGGTATTTGAAGGGGGTTTTATTCCCGATTTGGTTTTATGGCTAAGTTATTTTTACACCAGTAAGGAGTTGACAATTAGACTCTCATATTTTTGGACAACAATGTACATTACAACAATTATAAATTATCTTTTAGCTTATGGGATTTTACATTTAGGTGGTGTTCATGGTCATCCAGGATGGGCATGGTTGTTCCTTATTGAGGGGTTAATTACACTTACTATTGGATTATCGGCGTTTGTGCTTATGCGTCCATCTGCGGTTCAGACTAAAACAAGGTGGAACAAAAAAGGTTGGTTTACTGAAGAGGAGGAAAAGATTATTGTTAATAAGATTTTAAGGGACGATCCAACAAAAGGTGATATGCATAACAGACAAGGTGTTTCATTGAAGATGCTTTGGGAAGCATTATGCGATTGGCGTTTGTGGCCAATGTATCTCATTGGAATTGTTGTTTTCATTCCAGAAAAAACTACTGGACAATATATGACATTATTATTGAGAAGTATGGGATTCGACACATTTCACACAAATTTGTTATGTATTCCTTTTAATGTCTTAAAATTGTGCATGCTTTTATTTGTCTCATATTTTAGTGAATACATATCTAATATTTTTGGAGTTGTATTGCTACAGCCAATTTGGACTACTGTGTGTATGGGAGTTTTGAGATTTTGGAGCGGTGCATTAGTGAATAAATGGGGGACTTATGTGCTTTTGACTGTACTGCTCGGAGACCCCTATATTCATGCTATTCTAGTCAGTGCAACATCTAGAAATTCTTCATCAATTAAAACTAGGACAGTTTCTGCTTCAGTATACAATATGTTTGTTCAGGCAGGAAGTATTGTCGGTTCCAACATTTATCGGACAAAAGACAAACCCCTGTACCATACTGGTAACTCTGTTTTATTCGCCTTTGCTCTTTTTGGAATTGTGGTCATTTGCTGTACTAAAGCTTTTTATTGGTATCTAAATCAGCAGAGGGATAAAATATGGAATGCTATGACTGATGAGGAGAAAGATGATTACATTGAACATTCTCCTGACACAGGATCAGCCAGACTTGATTTTAGATTTGCACATTAGTTGTATAAAGTATACAGTTTTTAAAAACTTAAAGTACTTCACTTTTTATTAGATGCAATTTTTTATATTTCTACCGTTATCTCATTCCTCTTAACTATACAGTCCTAAATAAAGTTATTTGATGGAGTTTTGAGAAGCGAAGAAACGGAGTGGGGGCTCAACTGGCAAAAAGGGCTCAGCGCTTGAAAAAGTTGCAATTGATGCCACAGTTGGCAGAAAGGGGAAACAAAGGAACCACACTTGTGGATTTGGCTACGCTGATGATTTAGGGCTTGTTGTGGTAGAAGATCTGGCCACAGTTATTCTGTCAGGGAGGAGTACTGTGGTTGCGGGTGAATAAATGATTATGTGCTCTGATTTAGCAGAGTTGGTGCAAGTGTAAGCATGTCTTACCGGTAGGGGTGAATTGTGATTAGTGATGTACTGTTAATGGCAATTTTAATGTATAAATACTGCTATAACCCACTGCTGCATTTACTTCTACTAAATGGATTTTTCAGTAAAGAAAAGCAGTGCAAATATGTCAAGTACAGATAGCGTTTCTAATCATTCCGATTCTAAAGATTCGGCAGAACAACTACAGACCAACTCTGTTATCTCTATTGAAGATGAGTCTCCACAGTCTTACAATAACCCTTTTACAAACGTTAAATTTAGGGAACGGTTTGTAAAGATTTATGAAGACTCTAAATATGAATGCCGTCACCAATTTGATCCGGATTTTAAATGGACGAAGCAAGCTCAACGAAAGCTGACATGGAAAATGGATTTCAAAATCACAGTTCTTGCATGTATTTTTTTTTCTGCTTTGCAATTGGATAGAGGAAATCTAGGTCAAACTGTTTCTGATAATTTGTTAAATGATTTGAATATGACCACAAATGACTACAACACTGCAAATACTATTTTTTATCTTTGTTTCCTCTCAGCTGAACTACCATCCCAGTTGATCTCTAAAAAGCTTGGTGCAGATGTGTGGATTCCTATTCAAATAATCTGTTGGTCCCTTGTTACTCTTTGCCAATTTAGGCTTAGCGGCAAACACAGTACGTATGCATGCAGAGCACTACTTGGTTTATTTGAAGGTGGTTTCATTCCTGATTTAGTTTTATGGTTGAGTTATTTTTATACTGGTGCAGAATTAACTATCAGGTTATCTTTTTTCTGGACAACAATGTATGTTACAACCATCGTCAACTATCTTTTAGCGTATGGTATTCTTCATATGAGAGGTATACATGGTCACCCTGGATGGGCATGGTTATTCCTTATTGAAGGTTTGATTACACTTGCTATCGGTATTTCTGCATTTTTCCTTATGCGTCCATCGCCTGTGCAGACAAAGACTCCATGGAACAAAAAAGGTTGGTTCACAGAAGAAGAGGAAAAGATAATTGTGAATAAAGTTTTAAGAGATGATCCGACAAAAGGTGATATGCACAATAGACAAGGTATTACTCCAAAAATGCTTTTGCAAGCTATTGGTGATTGGCACTTGTGGCCAATGTATCTCATTGGAATTGTTGCTTATGTCCCAGAAGGTACTTTAAATGCTTATATGACTTTGTTATTGAGAGGAATGGGGTTTAGTGTTTTCCACACAAACTTGCTTTGTATTCCATTCAATGTTCTTAAGTTAATTATTTTGCTTTTAATTGGGTTAATCAGTGAGCGTACGGGTAATATTTTTGGTCTTTCACTAATTCAGCCACTTTGGACAACTATTTGTGTTGGTATTTTAAGATTTTGGGGTGGTACCATGGTCAACAAATGGGGGACATATGCGGTTCTTACTATCATGCTTGGTGATCCATATATTCATGCTATGATGGTGAGTGCATGTTCACGGAACTCTTCATCAATTAAGACGCGGACAGTGTCGGCGTCATTGTACAATATGTTTGTGCAAGCTGGTAGTATTATTGCATCTAACATTTACAGAACGCCCGATAAACCTCTTTATCATACGGGCAATTCTGTTTTATTTGGATTTTGTCTTGCAATGTTTCCAATTTTATTATTTACCAAATGGTTCTATTGGTTTTTGAATAAGAAAAAGGATGAAAAGTGGAATGCGATGTCGGAGCAAGAAAAGGAAGATTATATTGAACATACTACTGATAAAGGTGCTAAGCGACTTGATTTTAGATTTTCGCATTGATGAGCAAAATGGCATGTACAATAGTTTATAATTTTTAAATTGATGCTTTTTATAACACGGTATAACATTCAAACAATATGATATAACTTTTGCAGATTATGTTTTTAAAATTGCAATCGAGAATTAGTCGGTTTAATAGAAATGTTTACTTCAATGACGTTATTATACCAGCTACCATTTTGCCAGAACATAGTGTTGTTTATCTAACTATTTAATACTTATATTTTTATCAATGTTCTACATCAAATTAATACAAATACTATTCTGTGATGATCTTTTTGTTGTACTCACCACCCAAGGTTTCGTAGAAAACATCAGTACATTCAACAAGTCCAGTTTCAGCAACGTATTCAGACCAGTGATTAATCATTTCATTGAGAAGTTCAGGCATATCATCAGCAAGGTTTCGTGTTTCGCCAACATCCTGAGAAAGATCAAACAACTGCCATTTACCAGACCCAAGTGGAGGCGGAATAAAGAGCGCCTTGTAAGAACCACGACGAATTGCTTGCTGTGCAAAAAGCTCCCAACCAGTGACTGTTTCTTCAGAATGTATGCGGTCAGCTTTGCCTAAAAGATATGGAACAAGAGAAACACCGCGTGGGTGAACGACTTGACGACCACGGAAATGCGGCGCAGGATGGCTGATACCGGCAAGATCAATTATTGTTGGTAAAATGTCCATAACTGTTAGAAAATCAGTACGGATGGATCCCGCTGGTGTGCCTAGTTGTGGGTAGCTGATAATAAGTGGACATCTGATACCACCTTCGGAAGCCCACATTTTGTACATATAATAAGGTGCTGTTGCGGCTTGTGCCCACTCGTCAGAGTAGTAAGTAAATGAATCACCACGACCAATATTGTCAAATGTATTGTTAAAATAGGTGGAGATAAAATGAGCAAACCGCTCCGCTGTGGTTGCCATTGCTTCCATCATCATCCCTTCTGCACCATTATCAGACATAAAGACAATGAAGGTATTATCAAGCTGGTTTTGTTTCTCCAGTTCGTCAAGAACACGACCGATATTTGTATCCATTACCTCTACCATTGCAGCGTACACTTCCATAATGCGTGCTTCTGTTGCTTGTTCTGATGGTGAGAGCTGTGACCATGGTTTGTCCCGCTGTGTTTCAACTTGGTGTGGGTCCACGCCGGCTGGTACAATTCCTAAAGAGACAGCCCGTGCAAGCCGCTCACGACGAAGTTCCATTGGTCCTGCATCGTATCTACCAACGTACTTAGCAACGACTTCAGGGGGTGCTTGGAATGGCCAATGTGGGGCAGTATACGCAAGGTATCCAAAGAATGGCATTTCCTCCTCTCTTTTCTGCAAGAATTCAATAAATTTGTCTGTAAAATAAGTAGTTGAGTAGTAATCTTGAGGAATGTCTGTTTCTGGATCGAGCCGAACACCATTTTCAGCAAATAGCGGTGGTAAGAAGTTGATGTACTCGCCAGTATCGGGATCACGCGGGAAGTACTTATAATGATTACCAGCACCAGGTAATAGTGTAAATGTGTCTTTAAAACCACGCTTGTCTGGCCAGTGATCCTCTGTTGTACCTAAATGCCATTTACCGGACATGAATGTGTGGTAGCCGTTATCAGCAAGGAGTTCAGGCAACGCAGCTACACGGAAGTTCAAATAACCTTCATACCCTGGTTTACCTTTAAACGTGGAAGGGATTCGCTGTGCAAATTCTGCCATTTGACCAAGACCGGCAATGTGATTGTCTGTACCAGAGAGAAGCATTGACCGAGTCGGGGAGCATGCTGAAGCTGTGTGGAAGTCAGTGAAACGGACACCGCGTGAAGCCAACCGCGACAGGTTCGGTGTCGCGATCTCACCGCCAAATGAGGCTGTATCTGTGAACCCAAGGTCGTCAGCAACAATCACGAGGAAGTTTGGACGCATAGGGTGTGAATGTGTGTAAGTGGGTGGGACTGATGAATCGATGTAGGTAAGGTGGCTACTGTGGCAAGGTAGAGTGCGTGGTGGCTTGTATATATATATAGCAGCAAAGTGTGGCTGCTGTGGCTGCTGTGGCTGCTGCGTTGTGCAACTGAGAAACAAATTTAGGTTTATTGATTGTGTTTCAGGATCTCTTGGATTGTAATTTGGAACTGTAGTAACTGTGCTGATGGAAAAATATGACTAGTTAGTAGATAATCTATAGCTCCCGTTGATTTGGTGGGTTGATGAAGTTAAGAAAATATCACGTCTGCATTTAATACAATTTTTACTGCCAGATATACTAAATACAAACGTTTAACCCATTTCAGTTCATAATTCCTAAAACTAAAACTAACTCTTCCTTGATTAAGTATAGTATACATCGATAAATTACCATTACCAGTCCATCTTTGCACGCTTTGCATTGCTTTCTTCACTTTCTCTCGTAGTATCCAATTGCTTCTCCGTGGCAATCACACGGGTTACGTGACCATGAAAGAGGGACAAACTTAGTTCTAACAAAGTGCCCTCTGGTCCGTCCTCATTGGCTGCAAAAAGTTGGTGCACAGTAGGAGCATCACTAAATGGACTAAAAGGTTTCTCTGTCTCTGGAGAGAAAGGCACACAAACTCGTCCTGTGGATGGGTGAACACAGAAGGGTGCCTTAAGAAGATGTCCAGGCTGTCGGGTCACCTCTGCATCAAGTCGAGGTGCTAAGGCAGCAAGGACACGAGCACGTTTCCATGCAGAGAGGTGAAATGTTGTGGTATTGAGTCGATTATAGGTATTGCTCACGTCTAACCAGCGCTGTAATGAAAGTGTATCGCCAGCAGTGGTATTACCATTGGAATTGATGTCGCCGTTGCCTACCCACATTCGTAACAATTCGTTACGGAGACGACCATCAGGTACTGTAGCAGCGAGTGCTCTCGCACCTTCAGCAGATGCCCACACGTCCTGCTCTCGTAGCACCACATCAACAAAATATGTCTTAGCAATGTCTAAAGTCCGCTGAAGGTGTGGATGTAAAGGTGGTGGGACGCCACTACCACTAGTCACGGCAGCAGTAGTTGCTTTTAAATACTCTACCACTGACCGCCTACCGCTCTCTGGTAACGCACGCATCCTCTTATCTGAGACCCAGCAATGGACACCACGACGTCCCGAAAACACCCACACACGGTTCTGAACACCAAAATCTTCTCGTAGTGCCGCATCAACAGCTTCTACAGCAACACTAACAAACTTCCAACACTTGCTACAAATTGCTGTACCCGAACAGCATGTTCGAATATCATCGTAGTCAGTTACATCAATATCAAGCACTAGTTCCTTCTCTAGCGGTTTACCCAATTTACCACCACTCTTACGCGTCTCACGTGGTTCGACAGCATATACCGCTCCAACTTCAAAACGTGTCGGAACCGCACGCACTACCTTATCCTTCAACTCACCACCGTCTTTAAAAGAAAGGTACCGTTGGTACGCACCACTTGAATGTTCAAATGCAAATTCACGATTGGTAAAGTCAGCACCAGCTTCCTCTCCATGATTCAACCAACGATAAATATCTTCAAACGGCAAATACCTGTCATAGTAATGACGCATATCATTAGTAGTTGGACGAGACACTTCTAATGTCTCTCTACTGTCACCAGCATCCTGTGTCATGGTTGTCAAGAAGAGGTGGTGTATGTACAACAAACCAAACCTGCTCAAATCGCGTTAGCTGAAAAAGAGTACTTACGTGTCACGTCGATCGGCCTCAACATGAATTAGTTCTGATGATCTTACTTTATTGTTCATCATCATCATCATCATCATTATCATTATTATTATCACTATTATTATCATTACTCACGCATACTACAAGGACAATGCCTTGCTCTTACAATCTTCCGCACGAGATTCTTGCCTGTGACAGGTCATGGGAGACACCAAATCTTCTCGCTGTGTCGACCCCTCGGTCATTGCAACTTCTTAGCGCCTCAGATACCACCATTACCCCACAGTCTGACCTTGTTATCAAACAAACTGGTCGTGTCAAAATCGGTACAATCAGTGATTTAGCTTTTGGTCATCAGAACTTTGGACGAACACTTGCAGCTTCTACAATAACAGGTTCTATTCATATTTACCATTTTGACAGAGGAACAAGAGCAAAATCAACACTATCTGGTCACAACAGATCAATCAATGCGATTGACTTTGCTCCAGCACCAGCACCACACTTACTAGCTTCAGCATCACAGGATGGTCGCATTCTTGTTTGGGATCTTCGTTCCAGTAACATTAAACCAGCACATACGCTTGTCGGTAATGCCGATGCTGTTAGAGCTGTGCAATTCCATCCACAACGTGGTAACTATCATCTAGCTGCTGTATACGACTCTGGTTTATTACAATTATGGGACTTGCGCAAACCACTTACAGCTGATCGCCGTATTAATGCACATACAGGGCCTGCTTTAACTGTTAACTGGCATCCAGAACAGGACTATCTTCTCACGGGTGGCCGTGACAAACAACTTCAGGTGTGGTCCACATCTACGTCAAGTCCACTTCATGTTATATCAACTTCTGGACCCATTTCGAAAGCACGATGGTGCATTGGTCGTGGCAATAACTCTATTTTTAATACAGACATTGCTCTCTCATTTTATAATGACGATCCAACAGTACAGATCTGGTCGCTTCGTCGTAAATTTGTGCCACGCACAGTATACCAACCACACTCGGCTACAATTACACAGTTACTTTGGCGAACACCTAACCATTTATTGTCTGTGTCTAAGGATAAGTCTATTGTTCAGTGTAATGTTCAACAGGAACCAAGTTTTATTGACTCTCTTCATGCATCACCATTTGCATGGAACCCTTGCAATTCTATTGACTTTACATTTGCTTACCAGAGTAAGTCCCAATTTGAAGAAACACATGAAACTTCCGAAGAAGATACACATGAACCAATGCATATCTACGAAACTGGTGGAAAATCTCCCTCTAGCGGATCACCACCAAAGTTTACACAACCAGCACATCTTTCACGACAACCGTCTTACCAAAAACCGAAACCAGTGCCAACTACAACAAGTACCAATAGCAGTCCAGCTTGGATCACACATGTTCATATCCCACTGCTGGCTAACGACGCCGATCGTACTGCTTTCCTTGCCGCCAATTACTTAATTTCTGTCCCACCAACAAGCGATATCGTTTCCGTTTGTGAGTATAACAGCACACTGGCTGCAGCTGCAAATCATTTTCGTGATGCTAAAACTTGGAGCACCATTGCCACAGCATTCATTCTTGAACATGAACTCACAGACACAACACAATCGATCTGTCCTGAACGCCTAGGTACTTTTTCATTTAGCCAGGCATCTTCATATGCTAGTGAGGAGGCTATGGAATCTCTTGAGCAGGATATTCCAGAAGAAAGTCTTCCCGAACACGAAAAAGTTGAAAACGACCTTGCTACATCCCCACGCAGTCATCTTACTGCAATTCTTAAAGCATCGCCAACATCAACACCAACACCAACACCACCGACATTACCATCTGAGTTGCCGTCTTCATCGCTGACTCTTCCATGGTCTTCTACCGAACTGATTCGCCAGGCTTGCGAGTATGCTGCAAGTCAGGGCGATACACTTATGTGCGCTACTCTGGCTCTTCTTTTTGTGCCTACTCTCAGTTCTGAAGACTGGATTAACACCTACCATGAGCAACTACTTCATGCGGGCCATTTTACTGCTTCTGCTGCTGTGCGGCGAACAGCAGCAGCCGCTGGCCTTCCAACACTCCGTGCTGCCGCACAGACGCGAACACTTGTGCGTGTAAAACCGGGAACAAAGTTTGTTCCATGTGCATATTGTAGGGAACCATGTCGTGGTACAACAGTTACATTACTCACATGCGGTCATGCTGGACATTTCCGCTGCTTCCGGAGCTGGTTCGTTGAGGAAAATGAGAGCGAGTGTCCTCGATGTGGGGATCCTGCATCTCCTAACTCACAAACTCGTAAGAAGCTGACACGTGATGTAAGGTGATGTATAAAATCACCATCATTTATAGTTTTTTAACACCATCCGGCCAACAGAAAACAACAGTAGACGATCCCCTTACCCCAACTTACAAATTCCTCTTTTTCACTTCTCTTTCAGCTAAAACTGACTGAAAAAGATCAACACTTTTACTCATCGCGACAAATTTCATGTTGCAACAAAGTGTCTGTCGCAAGTGATGCAAACTCCGCACTCCAATTTCTAACCGGAGGCAGACTTAGCAACCCAGCCTCTTCTTATCTTTGCCCCCCAAACCTCTTCTCCGGTCTTCTTTAACCATATTGCTACACTCCACACATGCATTTACAACATACACTCACTTTTGCAGCAATTGCTGCTGCTGTTGTTGATGCGTCAGTTATCGGCCAAGATGTCCTTCAAGTAGGCGCAAAAGCCAATTCTTTACTTCAAAAAGCTGCTCAAGCCTACAACACTAATCTTAATGAGCTCGACGCATACACTAAAATGGTTTGGTCAGAAATGGAACTTAAATTTCCAAACGTGGTTTCTTCACTTAAGTTTACCTCCGAACCTCGTTCTCTAATCTCTCACAGACCAGACTCGTACTGGGATTTCCATGTGGAGAATGCAAAGTTTGAAGACTACAAGCTTAGAGTTAAGAAAAGTGACCCTGCTTCTCTTGGTATTGACTCTGTTAAACAGTATTCTGGTTATCTTGACATTTCTTCAGAAGATAAACACTTTTTCTATTGGTTTTTTGAAAGTCGTAATGACCCAAAGAATGACCCTGTCGTGCTTTGGTTGAACGGAGGACCAGGTTGCTCCTCTCTTACTGGTTTATTTTTTGAACTTGGTCCAGCTTCTATCAATGAGGGTCTTAAGCCTGTTAACAATCCATTTTCATGGAACAATAATGCTTCCGTCATCTTCCTTGACCAACCAGTCAATGTTGGTTACTCATACTCTTCAGGGCAAGTTAGCGACACCGTCACGGCCGGTAAAGACGTTTACGCATTCCTTGAATTGTTCTTTCAAAACTTCCCAGAATACAACAATGGCCAATTTCATATTGCAGGTGAATCATATGGTGGTCACTACATTCCTACATTTGCAGCTGAGATTGTTTCTCACGAGGACAAATCATTTAACCTCACTTCTGTTCTTATTGGTAACGGTCTCACTGATCCACTTACTCAATACCCAGAATACGAACCTATGGCATGTGATGAGAAAAAATCTGGCGCAAAACCAACTTTAGGAGAAGACGATTGTAACAATATGCTCAGTACCTTACCTAGATGCCTCTCATTGATCCAAAGCTGTTACGATTCAGGATCCGTATTCTCTTGTGTCCCAGCAACTATTTACTGTAACAATGGTCAAATTGGTCCATTCCAGAGAACAGGCAAAAATGTTTATGATGTTAGAAAGAAATGTGATGGTTCTGAATTGTGCTACAAGGGTCTAGAATATATTGACTCATATTTGAACCAGGATTATGTTAAGGAGAAACTTGGTGCTGAAGTTGACGTGTACAAGTCCTGTAATTTTGATGTTAACAAAAACTTCATGTACACTGGTGATTGGATGAAACCATTCCACAAACATGTTATTACTCTTCTTGAAAAAGAAGTCCCTGTTTTAATCTACGCTGGTGACAAGGATTTCATTTGCAACTGGCTTGGTAATAAGGCATGGACAGACAAACTGGAATGGTCAGGTAAGGGTGGTTTTAACGATTCTAAGATTAAGCAAATGTTTCTTGAAGACGATGGTGCTCATATTGGTGACGTTAAGAACTTTGATTACTTTACTTTTGCAAGAATTTTTGGTGCTGGTCACATGGTCCCATACGACCAACCTGAAGCATCTTTACAAATGCTAAACTCCTGGATTGCAGGTGATTACTCTCTTGGAACTAAACATTCGAAATAAACCATCTTTTTTTATCTTTTTTTTTTCTTCGTTAAGTTCATTTATTTTTAGAACATATTATAATCTGCAAACATATATAACTTACAACATTATCTAAACTCCGGCTTGAGAACCCAGCCTTTGCGCTCCTTGTCCCATGAGCAGATCGCCTTAAGCATCTGTCGAATAACAACAACTGTTTTTTCATCACTGAAATCTACATGCAAATTCTCCAAAATATCACTTGAAGTGCTAAAATTGTCTTTCAAATCTGTCATGTATCGACTAATTTGTGATACAAGTTCCTTTGAATCAACATTGCTCTTTTGCGGTGTTGCTTCCCGCTTCCGCTTTAAATTGTTTAGTAAAGTCGTGGAAGAAACTGCTGCAGAAGCTGGTACTGGAGATGCTCTCTTTCTTATCTTCCCACCAAACTTCCCCGTCCATGTAGGCACAACAATACTCTTTCCACGAGCAAGTCTTCTCGATTCCTTCAATGCAGCAACAGCTTCGTTTGCAATACGCGTCGCCTCATTGTCTACAAGCATCGCTGAAGCTGACGCAGCATTGCCTGCATGTGTCCCATCAATAATAGCATCATGCTCCACTGCAGAGTGAATCCCGGACTTTTCAAAAAGCTCAGATAATGCGTTCTTTGAACCCTCAGCAGCAACACGACTGTCATCGTCATCAAACATACTCTTCTCCCGCACGCTCTCATCGTCAAATTTCTCCTTCTTTGTCACACCAGCAATTTGCAAAAGATCATCACCTTCGCCGTCCAAATCATTATCTACACGTCGTGCCACATTGCCCGGTCTCGACTTGAATCTTGTTTTCCGCTCCTTTACACCATTGAATGTTTCCTCGTTGGTCCCAAATAGATCAGCAGTTTCTGTACCTTTCACTTCGTCATCACCTAAACTAAACAAATCGTACATATCAGTCATCTTAAAAAACCTTTTCTGCTTCGGATCTTTGAGAATTTTGTTTGTCAAAAATTGCTTAAAAATCTGTCTGTGATAAATCTTCTCTTCAATTGAACCAGCCATAATCAATCGGTATATCGCTACATCTTGCTTCTGACCCAATCTCCATGCTCTTTCACGTGCCTGCATGTCCGTAGATGGATTCCAGTCAGGATCATAGATGATTACACGTGATGCCCCTGTCAAATTCACACCAAGACCACCAACTCGTGTTGTAAGTAAAAACACGTTGTAGTAAGAGTCGGTATTAAATTGGTCAACCATATTCTGGCGCTGAATAATTGGCGTGGAGCCGTCCATTCTCATGTACCGGAATTTTTCTCCCTTTTCGGCATTATAAGCATCAAGTAACTGCTGTAGAATATCCAACATCTGTTTCGTTTGTGAGAAAATTAACGTTTTCCGTTTTTCCAAAGTCCATAACTCTAACAGAGATATTACAACCTGACTCTTTCCTGACTTTCCCGCAAGGTCTTTCAACGGTGGCAGCTTCGTCATTTTCTTGTCCTTCAAACCCAAATCGACCAAATTTGGATGATTGCATATCTTTCTTAGCATATCAATACCATATAAAGCATTCCGCTTCCCTTCCAAAATTTTCTTCAGGTCTGAAGACTCAATGAACTTTTTATATAGCACACGCTGTTCTGGAGTAAGTTTACAAAACAAAACCATTTCTGTTTTTTTCGGTAAATCTTTTGCAACATCTGCTTTAACCCTACGCAATAAATAAGGTGAAACCAAATCTTTCAAAATAACTGCACATTTATAACCTGCCTGCACCTGCACATTGGTTGCATTAGCGTACCCACCAAGATTGATGGGCACACAAAATTGTTTTTGAAAAACTGGCAACGTACCAAGCCGGCCAGGAAAGATAAAATCAAATAAACTCCAAAGCTCCACTAAATTGTTTTGAATGGGTGTTCCTGACAAAATAATCCGGTTAGGGGTGTTGAGTTGTTTTGCAGTTATCGTGATGTAGCTGTCTGGGTTTCTAATTTTGTGTCCTTCATCAAGTACAGCGTACCCCCACTTAACATTAAGTAAATGTTTTGCATATATCCGTAAACCTGCGTATGTTGTAATAATCACATGACCATCTTTTACAACCTTCTCAATAAGTTCTTTCACTCTTTTGTTCTCTATCGTCTTACCCAGCGTTGGAACAGAATTATATTCTTCATTCTCAAGGTCATCTTCCGCAAACAAATCTTCCTCCTCTGTGTCAGCTCTTCCCCTCTTCTTTGTTAGAGCCTCACCAATAGAATGTAAAATCACTGCCCGAAACGGTGGCCACCAGCGGTGAAACTCGTTGCACCATTGTTTTAACACTGTCGCTGGACACACAATAAGAATGGGACCTTTTAAATTGCCACTGTAGTGAAGCCCAGCAAGAAAGGATATCATTTGTACTGTTTTACCCAATCCCATTTCATCTCCAATAATCCCGCCAGTTTTTTGCGAGTATAGCTCCGCTAACCACTGTACACACGTTTTCTGGTAATCAAATAAACTTGGAAATATATCTCCAGGTAGCTTAAAATTGTCGTTCAAGATAGCGTCATTAGTTGTTAGATGAGGCTTCTGCCATTCGGGCACGTTAGGATCGTCAACATAATCAGGACGTTTTGCTGCTCTTAATGTAGACCTCTCCTTGATCCACGTCTTTAATCGCCTTTGATACGAGTTCTCGTCACCGTCGTCAATATTTTCTTCGGCTTTTGACTTTTTTTTCAAGGACGATTTCAATTCTGTATCATCTTCATCATCTTCATCGATCAATTCTCCCTCATCGTCATCTTCGTACTCTTCAATCTCATCATCCGACGGTACCGTGATAATTTTCGTTTTATCTACTTCTTCGCCGTTTGTAAATCCAGGCATTATTAAGTCTTTATGCGTGGGTACCTTGCTATTCTCAGCATCCTCTATAAATGCACTTGTTGTTCCAAACGCAGTAACCTTACCCGTTCTGATTAGGAACTCTTCTCTTGTTTCATCAGGCAGTTGTTTAGTACCAACGACTTTTTCTGAATCATTACCAAACTGTAGTTTCAGTTCAAGCGCCCTTACACGCTGCTTAATCTCATTCACGTCTTTCAAAGATTCCATTATCTCATTTTCTTCAAGCTCCTCTATTTGTACGCTTAATCGTGTTTTTTCGGAGATCTTTAAATTCTGACTTCGTAATTTCTTCTGCAATGTCAAAAGTTTGCTCTTAAATTTAAGATATTTATCATTCGCCCTGGTTAGTCTATTCTTTTCAATTTCAAGTTCCTTCTCTATGATCGTTCTATCTGCATCGTTTGCCACTTTCTTTTCGAGATCATCTTGATCGACGATTCTTATTCCTAACGAATCAAGCGTATTCTGATTATTCATAGATACGTCTCCTGTTCCCTCACTAGGTTCATTTTTCAGCAATCTGTCAACCTCTCTGTCATGCCCTAAACTCATATTCTTGTTGTGGCTAGCCTTGTAAAAGAATGGCGCCGATTAAAATTGTGGCTCAGATTGAAATAAAATTTAATTTTTCACGTGGTCGTTTAAAAGGCCATCGATCTGTCTTTCTCCGAAAGGAATGTTTTCTTTGCTTTGTAATTTATTTGCTTTCACTAAAGCAATATGGTTCCGGATACAACTACAGTCTGTGATTTGGAGAAAAATAGAATTGTTGAGCTTGAAAAAATTTTAAAACCAGCTGTCGATATAGTTATTCAATATGTCAAAGATATTGACAGAGGTGAAAAAAACGTAGGACCAAAATTTGATGATCCTAAAGAATTGTATAGACTGCTTGATCTTAATAAAATAGACACACTGTTTGAAAAGTCAATTCAAAAAGATTCTAAGGATCCATATGAAGAAGTTTTGCATGTTTTTGAGAAAATTTTAGACAATTCTGTTACAACAATGCACCCTGGGTTCATGGATAAGTTATATGCTGGTACCAATCCCATAGGTATACTATCTGATTTGCTTCTTTCTGTGCTGAACACCAACTCACATGTATTTACTGTTTCACCTGCTCTCACTATCATTGAAACTAAAGTATCCCAAAAGTACGCCAATATGTTTGGTTTCAATGGCAAGCATGCTGGTGGATTAACGTTCAGTGGGGGTTCGTGGTCTAATATTACTAGCTTGCAGATTGCAAGAAGTATAAAGTTTCCTGAAACAAAGGTGCATGGTAATGGTGATAAAAAATTTGTTATTTTCACTAGTGTACATTCTCACTATAGCGTGGAGAAAGCAGCTATCTTGCTCGGACTTGGTGCCAATGGAGTTATCAAGATTCCCGTGAATAATGTAGGTGAAATGAGAGTAGATCTTTTGGAGCAGGAGATTATCAAAGCTAAAGAAGGAGGATTTACCCCATTGTACATCAATGCAACTGCCGGCACTACTGTTTTTGGTTCGTTTGATCCATTCGTGGAGATTTCCAAAGTTGCTAAAAAATATAACTTGTGGTTTCACATCGATGGTTCATGGGGAGGTAATGTAATATTCAGTAAAGAAAACAACTATAGATTGGAGGGAAGTGAATTAGCGGACTCCATAACTTCCAATCCACATAAAATGTTAGGTGTTCCAAATACATGCTCATTTTTATTGCTCCCAGATGAACGCATATTTACCCAAGCCAACTCTTTAAGTGCACCATATCTTTTTCACAATACTTTAGATGACGATGAAAATTTTGATCTTGCTAATGGTACCATGGGATGTGGCCGTAGAGCAGATGCATTGAAACTTTACATGGCATGGAGTTATTATGGAACCACTGGCTTTACAAAGAGAATCGATCATGCATACAATATGGCGAAGTACTTTGTGGATAAATTGAATAAAACTCCAGGATTTACGATTATTAACGATTTCCCTATTCCTTGTTTACAAGTTTGTTTCTACTACAATAACACCGGCAAAAAATTAAGTGGAGCTGAAATGACTGCCTTAACAAGAAAAGTGGCTGTTGATTTACATAAGTCTGGCGAATTTTTAGTAGACTATGCTCCAAATCCTAATGATAGCATATTAGGCGAAGACAATGGCGAGTTCTTCAGGTGTGTGTTTAACTCACCAAATATCGACACTTTCGTTGTTGATAAACTTATCGAAAGTATTGTAAGTTTTTCTTGATTGACTGAGCTGTAAATATATATACATGTAATTATCCAATATCATTTTTTTATAGACAAAGTTTATTGCTTTTGATTGGAATCGAGTGTTTTGAGTTTCTTCATTTCTTCACGTGGATCAAAGTTACCTTCTGATAATTTATGATATTGTTCATCATATTTTCCCGTGCTTAAGGTACCGTTACCTCTTATTCTTTTCCGCATATCGACTATACCTCTCTTACATTCCAAAAATGTGGCTAATTGCGCTTTGCATAGGTCAGGTAGTTCGTTGTGAAGTTCTGGCGTCTCAACACATTCTTTTGGTGTGTGTCTTTCAATCATCACACATGGTGATCTCTGTAGGCAAATAGCTACTTGTTTGAGTTGATCTTTGCAGCTGGCGACCATTGATTATGTTGCAGAAAGGAATAATAACGTGAAAAAGAAGATTGCACAAATGACCAGCCATCAAATTTTGAGGGATCCATAAGCCGAATAATCGGAGTGACCGTGAGCTATATCTTTCGTCTTTTCACTGCACCCTACTCAATACCAGTAATAAACCCAATGACGGTAAACTTTTTGCCCGGGCAACCGAATTGTCATCCTGGCTCATGCAGCTACACAAACTGGAATACAATTAAGATTCTTACCTATACATCGGGAAATAATCTTGTTATTTTAACCAAGAACTCCACTCATTTACAAACAATTTACCTACCGAGTGATTCATTCATAGTTGATGTGAACAAAGTGAATGGTAAAATTGCTATATGTGTTGGTACAGAGATTTACATTTACACTCCTGAGGTTACTAATTATTTTAACTTCAATTTTCATGGACGTAAGAATCTTGAAGAGTTAAAGATAGAATGGAAATTGGAACATACCATTATTAACAGTAATGACAACTCTACTATCAATTGTATTAGCTGGTCTGATTATACACTATCAATAGACTCTGATTTAGATAATCAATTTCTTGATTTACCTCAGGAATTCAACTCACAAACAGCCTGCGAACTAATTGTTGGATCAGATAAATCATTGACGCTACACAGAATATTTTATGAAAAAGATTTAAACAATGATTTGGTTGCTAAATGTTCCACTGTATGGTATAAACCACAACCAAATCCGGTGTACAAAGTAAGTTTCTCACCACGTGCCTCATGCATTGCAAGTATTGGATATTATGACAAAAACGTGAAATTATGGCACAGAACAGGATTTACAACTGAGTTTTGTGATTTTGAGTTGCATTACATGTTACATGAAACATTTGTGACAGATATTATATGGAAAACGCAAGTTTCTACTAATGATCCCAACAGTTTTAACATGAACTCGATAGTATCTTCACCGACAAGTAGTTTTGTCTTGAAACCATTTAACAGCATAATTAAAAATGACTCTGCCGCATTATCATCAAGGTCAAGCTCTATTGGTACATATGGCCGCAGAAATCAACACAATATTCTATACACTTTCACTGATGATTCCATGTTGAGAGTATATTCTACTTTCAGGTCTGAGAAGGGATTTTCTATTTCTGAAACCGGACAGCTTGATCTTTTCCAAGATGACCCATCCAAGCGCAAAAACGGTATTGTGAAATCTGTTGTATTTATTGATAACGAGATACTTGAATTGGGTATTACAAAAGTTTTACAGTCTATTGAACATGACAAAAATCAAACAAGGCGATACAATAAATTGAATGAATTACTTAAAGCAAAATGTGAGTTGTGTATGGTAATTGGCAATGATGGAATCATTAACTTCTATGCTTTGACAAATCTTTGCAATCCAATACCTACAAAAATGACAATATTGACGTTAAACAAGTTGTTCATTGACAAAAAATATTATGATGCAGTTATTAGATTCCGCAAATACTGTATTCCAACCAACAACACCAATTTTCTATTAAAAGGCATTCGATATGACTACTATTCTGAACATTCTCTTACTTTAGTCATTCATGATCTGTATAAAAACACTATTCGAGAAATTGAGTTTGATTTCCAAAAGATTTTAAGTTTTGAAACATTTACTTCTAGGGATAATGGTATTTCAATGAAATCAAAAGAAATTGAAATAGGATATTTGAAAGAGAAATTTACTGGTCATAATAAGTCTGTGAAAAAATTAGTAAGATCGAACGATGGATCAACTATCCTTTCTATATCACGTTTTAATGAAAACTATCTTTGGAGACCAATCCAATTGAACAATGATAGAACCACTATCTCCAAATCTTTGTTTTTGACAGAGTCGCCTATTGCTGATGCGGTGATTTGGAATGAGGGTAAGTTTGTTATCACAATGTTAGAAAAGAAGCTTGTAGCGTATCAAATATACGAAGAAAAAGATACGCCTAACGTAGGGCATAATGTGGGGTCAATTAACATTGATGTTGCAACTGATGATCTTGCATGTATTTTTATATTACCGGAAACTACGCCTGAGTGTTGCCATATTATTGTCATTTTAAAGGACGGGAGATCAAAAACATATGAGTTTTCAATTGAGAATGAAGAACAATACATATTGGTAGAGTGTGCGGCAAACCCGCTTCCTATAACCGATAAGGATGAACTCCACCTTGTTTCTGTGATTAATCCAGTTGGATGGGAGACATCTATTGAAATGGTTGGACGGGATGTGCTGGCTACAGTTTCTAAATCTGGCTTAGTGAAGATTTATTATGCTTCATTTGCAGGCCATAAGATAGAATGGCATTTGAAAGACTATTTTCGTACAGGAATTAAGAACTGCTCCTTCATTTCTGGCTCTTCCATTAACCAAATGGCAATTGTTGATGAAACTAGAACAAAGTTAAGTATCTGGGATATGAAGATAGGTGTTCTGGATTATTACGAAGAGTTTGACGGGGAAATAATTAAAGATCTTGATTGGACATCCACTATGTACAAACAGGGGATATTGGCTGTTGGATTTCGAAATCACGCTTTGCTGTTTACACAATTGCGTTATGATTATACAAATATAACAGAGTCATTTGCCAAAATCAAAGAAGTTGACATTTCAGGCGAGACAACTCATGAGATTGGAGATTCAATTTGGATGAAAGACGGTCTTCTTGTCACTGGTGCAGGTAATCAGCTGTATTTAAGTGATAAGAAGCTTGATTTGAATGATGCTATCACAAGACGAGCGATAGGTACTTTAGAGATTTCCTCGAACGACATTTTTCATCTATGTGCAGCATTAAATGGACCATTGCCATTATATCATCCACAATTTATTATTCAATCGTTATTTAGTGGTAAGCATGTTATGATTAGGCAGATATTGATGAAGCTTAGTAATATAGTTAGAGAGATTGATCTTGGATTGCGAAAAGAAGACGATTTTAGTATGGACATTGACATTGAACAAATCCTTGAATCTGTGAGGAAGCATGATGAAAGGAAGGAAATTTTAAGTGCAGCGTTATCAAATGATCCAAATAGTGAACTTCTGTTCAACGAACAAGCTTTAGACATTCTTTGTGAAAAATTGAAGAAGATTAAGTTACCATTACTAACTGGTCACCAGCAAATTACTCTTACACATACTGTGAACATCATGAAAAGCATTTTGTTGCAGTATGTCAAAGTTCTTGACGAAAACGCGTTACGGTTTTACATGACGATCAATTTGTTTACCGTGAACATGACCAACAAGGGCATCAATACCCGTACGATTCGGAATCGAGATATGACATTTGCATTGCACTCTGATAACAAGGATTTATTATATAATATTATTTTGCAGGAATCCAAAAGTGTGATTGACTGGAGCATTGCGAAACGTTATTTGATTCCTTACTGGATGGATAGGCTTGCATTACGAGAGGTAATGGAGAAGGTTGCAGTGAATGAATTTTCCAAATATCAACAAATGAACAACGGTCGCAAGGATCCCACAACATGCTCCATTTTTTATCTAACTTTAAAGAAGAAAAACGTGTTACTTGGTTTATGGAAGAACTCATTTGGACATCCCGAGAGAGACAAGATGGTGAAGTTTTTGAGCAATGATTTTTCTGAGAAACGGTGGCAGGTAGCTGCTATGAAGAATGCGTACGTACTTCTTGGTAAGCATCGGTATGTAGATGCCGTTTCATTTTTCCTTCTTGCAGGATCACCGAAAGATGCTGTGAATGTAATAACCAAAAATTTGAATGACATTCCGCTTGCGGTTGCAGTTTCACGGTGTTATGAAGATCAAGACAACAATGAAAGTATGCGTTCACTGCTTGAGCGACGCACGCTTATGGACGCTATTCTCAGGAACGATAGATGGATGCTCAGTTGGATATTCTGGATATTAGGGGACAAAGCTGTTTCTGTACAAGCGCTAATCAAGCCGTTGCATATGCTCGAAGAGGATGTTGCGAGAGTGCTACCAAATTTTAAGTGGCCCAATATTGAAACTGTAATTCGGACTAGCAACACTGAGGATCCACTGTTGCTTATTATGTACCAGTCGTTACGGAAGCGTAAGATTGAGTATTACAGTGGTGTTTCAAGAATGGATCCACGGTACGAGTCAATATTTTTGATGAAAGTAGCAGCGATGTACACTAAGATGGGATGTGACTGGCTTGCATTGGATCTTGTACGTAACTGGGAGTTTGCGCCAGTTGTAACTAGTAGTGCAGCAGCGCCTGAGGCTAGGAGGAAACCTGGTGACATTCTGTCTAAGTTTGGTGCGCCAAGGAGTGTGCTTGATACTTATACAAAGGAGAGTGTGGTGAAGCAACCAAAGAGTCTACTAGATGATTTTGCTGGACCTGCTAAACCCGTTTCACAGCCAAAGAGTCTGCTAGATGATTTTGCTGGACTTGCTAAACCCGTTTCACAGCCAAAGAGTCTACTAGATGATTTTGCCGAACCTGCTAAGCCCGTCTCGCAGCCAAAGAGTCTACTAGATGATTTTACTCAACCAGCTAAGAGCGTACCTGATAAGCCAGTTAAACCAGTTCTACAGCCAGTTAAACCGTCAACACAACCTAAAAGCATGCTTGACGAATGGATGTAAATATATAGGATAATATACAGTAGGATCAGTAAGTTTTAGCGGAATCGAAGAAGGAGTCGAAAAAGGACAGACTCTGTGGGGAATGATCTAGCATTTCTTTCCCATTTTTAATAATTGCTCTAGTTTTCTCCACTATTGGTATTTTCAAGTTAATTTTACCGATTTCGAATTCTGCCTTTGCAAGGGTTGCAAGTAGTGAATTTTTCTTTTCATCTGATATGTGCAAGAAATGGTTAAACTTATAAATAAACGCAATGCATTGAAATAATGATTTGATTGAGTTTATGAAAACAATGAAAACTGGTGCCTTTTTCAAATGGACTTCCATATGAGGTTTCTTAATAAATCTAAGTACCAACTTTTCACTAATACTTGAAACCTCGCTGTGGATCTCCTTGAATAAAGTTATCTCATTTTCAAAGATCGTAGCACCGGATGGATCTTCCTTTAGTTGGACATTAAATAATGAACTGAATTTTATAAGTACTGTTTGGTAAAGTAATGTTGAAGTATTTGTTATAACGATATTCATTAAAGGTTCTGTTGTTAAGTCAAAAAATAGCAGGTTGTTGTGCATACTTTCAAAATTTTTAACGAGTTCGTTAACTTTGTTTCGAATAGAGTTAATACTGGAATCTGATTTAAGTGTTTCAAGTTCTACCATGTTAAGGAACATTTTACACCATTTGATGATATTTTCAGAAATAGTAAGAAGTAAGATTTTAGAAGATGAAGAATTTATATCAAGCAATACTTGGTTGTTATCAAGTTTTTGCATTGCTTCATGTAAGAAATAACTTGTTTGATCTTCTGGATCTTTATCCTTTTCATTTTCAGTTTCATCACCTGTTTTCTCTTCACCATCCTTTTGAATAAGTTTTAAAAATGTTGTAGGTGAAGGTAATTTTGTGAAAATCACAGAAAGACTATCCACTGAAAGTGCACATGGTAAACCTGTAACCAGTGATGACCATTTATCAATAGCGTAAACTTCCCAAAGTACTCTACGACGTTCTTCAACTAAAGGTATATCTTGATCAACACCATCATCGTTAAGTAAAACATTTGAATTTTCAAAATTATCATTCAGTGAAAAATTACGAAAGAAAACTGCTGGTGAGTCCAAAGTAGTTGGTGATAAATCTATCTGATCGTATCCGTACATTTGAGCAAGTCTAATGGATGCTGAAACAGTGAGAGCTGCTCTCATTTCTCTACCTGAAAGGAATTCAAATTGTGCCTTTAAACATTGTGCGTGAAGGTAAGTAAGTATATCTGAATGGAATGAATCTCTATTTAATTCCCAATATGTATTCATTTGCATTAGAGCTAAATCATAGAGTTTCTCAACCAGGTGTTCATATTTTTCAATATAAAAGGCAGCAATTGTCCAAATCATGTAAGAATAATGAAGTATAGACAGTGGTTTATTTAAGAACAGATGATAGTATCTTTTAACTGAGTATTTGAAAATTCTAGTTGTTGAATTAAAATAGAATGCATGGAAAGTATCAATATCACGCATTGTTAAACCTAATTTAGGTAAACCAATGAGTTCAATAAATGAACGAGTAGTTATATTATTTAAACTTGTATTAATAATTGGATTTTTAGCATCATTAAGTGATTTGTCGTTAATTTTAGGTTTCATTTCTTGTTGATCAGTATTAAAAATTTCTGGAATTGATAGTGGAGAGTAAGAAGCTGAGAGTGGGTAAAGCGGTAAAAGTGCAGTTGGTGTTGGTGCCTGAGTTGGTGCCTGAGTTGGTGTCTGAGTTGGTGCCTGGGTTTGAGTTAATCCTGCTGTCTGCCCTGGTGAGGAAGCTGTAAAAGAAGGTAGTCTTTGTTGATTTGGTGAAGAAGGTGAGAATGATGATTGACGATATGAGGTGAATGGAGATTGTTGTGGTAAATCAGGGAATACAGGGATTGGTGGTAATTGGTAATGTTTTAAAGGTTGAGGGGAAGCTGGTAAAGAAGGAGGTGCAGGATTTTCTGATAGTTTACGACGTTTTGATTCACTTGAAGGTTTAGGTCCAGTTTTCTTATGTTGAACGTAAGTACATTGAATTGATTTCTTTAGGCATCGGGTACAAGTGGGTAGTAATTTATCACATTTAAGTTTTTTATCACGGCAAGCAAGACATGCTACTTTGTTATTGGTTTGCATTGTTGATAAAGTTGTATTTGTTGTCATTGTTGAGATGTGCGAAAGGATGTGTGGGTGTGGGGATGTGGGGTGTATACTTTTGAAGAAGAAGTTATGATTGTTGTGGTCGGTTAAACAACGATCCGATGCGGTTAACGGTTCGGTGGATTTGGGACTATGTATTTTTCTCTGCAACTAGCGAAAAGTCAATTTTTGTCCGCTGATGACGTTGAGAAAGTGGAGAAGAGAAGAAAAGAGTGTGGAGTATGGAGTATGGAGTGTGGAGTATGAAAAACTTATACTATATTTCCTATATACAATAATTAACGACCGATATTTAAGAGTAAACTTTGGCTACTACCATTATCATCGGAACTACCCTTTGGTAAATAAGCGACATTTGGAGATTTACTTAATGTACTAGCAATTTCCTTTGAAGCTTCAATTCTTCTAATTAATAATAAACCATCACCAGCTTTAGCTAAAGCTTTTGAGATATGATCAGCTGCTTCAGCTTCACCTTCAGCTCTAATAATTGCAGCTTTACGTTCTTGATCTGCTTTATCGACTAAGAATTTAGCTCTTTCAGCATCTTGTTGAGCAACTTGTTTCCTTTCAACAGCTTTTGTAAATTCTGAACCGAAAGCCATATGAGTAATTGAAACATCTTCAAGTTTAATGTTAAAATTATTTGCTCTTTGTTCTAATTCTTGACGAATTTTATTTGAAACTATTTCACGCATATTAATTAATTCAGCTGCATCGAATTGAGCAACAATTGATTTTAAAACTTCATTACCAATTGAAGGTAAAACTCTTTCATCATAATCTAAACCTAAATTTTGATAAATTAAAGGTAATTTTAAAACATCAGGTCTATGTAAAACTCTTAAAGTAATTGAAACAGTTTGTAAATCTTTTGAACCAGTTGTTGTATTAATTGTTCTTGGTCTTGTTCTAACATCATAAATAATTGGTTTTTGTAACCAAGGAATTACAAAATTCATACCTTCACCAACGACTTGAGATTTAATACCTGTGAATCTATCGAATATAACTGCACGTTCACCACCTTTAACATCATAAAGTGATAAATCAGCAATTAAAACAGCTGCAGAAACAGGTAATGCAAGTTTTGATATTATATTAGCTAATCTTGACATTTGTTTGATTGTTCAAAGAAAGGGGGTATAAAAGTTGCAATTGGAATTTGCCTTCAAGAATTTGTAATAGAGGTGAAAGCGCGGCTCAGCTAATGCGATTGAACTTATATATTTTTATATATAAATTTACTTACTCTAATGGAGATAAATTCTCTAATAGAGAATCTAATTCTGATGAAGAATAAAGTTTAATTGAAGGAGATTTATCATTATTTAAAGTAATAGTTGATAATTCTAAATTTGAAGAATTTAATTTTGATAAATCTGATGATTTTTTCAATACATTTAAAGATAAATTAATTGCATTATCAAGATTTAAATCATCATTATAATATTTTTTCAATAAAGATTGACAATTTGAATTATTTGAACCTATACTTGTTGCTAACCAACCAGAATAATTACCTGAAGGATTAGTTGAATAAAGTTGTAAACCATTAATTGAATCAAAACCAGCGAATAAGAATGAAACACCGAAAGGTCTTAAACCACCATATTGAGTATAACCTTGCTTTAAATTTGAAATTTTTTTAACAAGATAATTTAAAGGTGGATTTGAATTGTAAATTTTTAAATAATCTTGAGAAGCTAATCTAATATAATTGATTAAAATTGAAGCATCAGAATTTAAACCAGCAACAGCTGAAATTGTTGAATCATTAATTGTATAAATTTTTTCATTAAAAGTTGAAGAAGAGGAAGAATTATTATTATTAGTTTCTAATAATTTATTTGAAATTTTCCTTTCAGCTAGTAATACAATACCATTTGAAGTTAAAATTCCAATAACTGTACCAGCATGATTAATTGCTTCAAGTGCATATTCAACTTGATATAATCTACCTTCAGGAGAGAAGATTGTAGTTCTTGAATCGTAACGTCTTGACATTAATTGATAAAGTTGTTATTTAAAGAAAGGCGTTAATTATGAAGGCAAAAGATGTTAAAGATTGATTGTCCAAGTGAAGTGCGACATATTTGAAAATATGATATAATACCCATATACTCGAATAGTATCACTTTTGCCCCTTATATAAGAATGGAGCGTACACGAGAGATAGAAAGAGCATACAACCGGGCTTACCGGTACTACGTGGATAGAGAATACACCAAGGCGGGACGAGTCCTTGAATCAATAGATGTGGATGTGGGTGTGGATATGGCCTTGGGGGTTGAGAGTAGAGTTGTTGAAGAGGTGAGACAGCTAGCAGAGGCGGTCACGTGCGCGGCAAGGAAAGTTGAGCTGGACGAGGAGGGCGGGACGGACAACAGCGGTTCTGTCGTGGACACCGAGGGGGAAGAAGAAGGGGAAGGGGAAGGGGAAGGGGAAGAACTGAGAGAAGAGGAAGGAGATACGGATGCGGATACGGGTGCTCCTGTTTCGGGAATTGCCGCGCGTATCGCCGCTATGGCCGGCACTAAAGCCGCTGCAAACACCGGTGAAGATGGTAACACCGGTAACACCGGTACGTCCGCGCTGGCGTCGATCGGCGCGCTTGGCTCAGCAGCAGCGACGATCGGCGCGACGATCGGCGCGACTGTGCTTGTTTCCTTGTTTCTGCTGAGCCGCCGTGGCTTGAAACAGAACCAAAAATGGAAATACTGAGCAGTAGGGAAGGTCGATCGACCTGTCTGAATCCTTTACCCCCTCCTTTTTTCTTTTCACATCGGCCTGCGCCCACTCCCTCGATAGCGTGTTATATTATAATACATACACACGAAATCCATGTAACATCCATTTTTTAATCTTATAACAACTACTACATCTTAACAAGAATTACTTTATATCAACTTTAAAAATGACTGAAACAGTCACCGCTACTCCTCATTCTCCACCTCATCAACAGAATATCACTAATCAATCTAATTCACCTACTTCTAATCCTAATCCTACTCATGAAGAAGAACTTTATCCAATTGCTTTATTAATGGATGAATTGCGTCATGATGATGTGGCTTCTCGTGTTCAAGCAATGCAAAGATTAGATACAATAGCTTTATCTTTAGGTCCTGAAAGAACTCGTAATGAATTATTACCTTTCTTAGAAGATGTTATACCTGAAGATGAAGATGAAGTTATATCAGTTGCTGCAACTCAATTATCAAATTTTGTACCTTTAGTTGGTGGTCCTCAATTTGCAACTATTTTATTACCTTTATTAGAAAAAATTTCTGCTTGTGAAGAACCAATAGTTAGAGATAATGCAGTTAATTCTTTAAATTTAATTGCTTCTTCTCTTTCAATTAATCAATTAAATAATTCTTTTATTCCATTAATTAATAGATTATCAAAGGAAAGATGGTTTTCATTACATATTGCTGCAACTGGTTTATTCAAATCGGTTATAACTCGTTTAAATTCTTCTTCTGATAGATTTAATCTATTAAATCTTTACAATGATTTAATTCATGATGATTCTCCATTGGTTCGTAAAGAAGCTGCTAAAAATTTACCAATTTTAATCAATAAATTATCAACTGAAAATTTATTAAATGATGTTGAAAATGATAATGAAAATGATAATGAAAATTTATGGTCTTTACTAAATTCAATGTTATCAACAATTTTAAATGATAATCAAGATTCAATTAAATTTTTATCAGTTGATATCATAATATCTTTACTATCTTCAAATTATAATTCAAAAGATTTTGATTCTTATTTTGCAAATATTATCATTCTAATTAATGATCCTTCTTGGAGAGTTCGTTATATGGTTTCAAATAAATTGGATTCTTTATTACCAATCTTAAATGATAATTCTTCAAATTATTTACTTAAAATTACTCCAAATTTAATTAATTTAATGAAAGATAATGAAGCTGAAGTAAGGAAATCAATTACTCAAAATTTAACTATAATCTTTAAATTACTTAAACCTTTAGATAATTCATTAGTTGAATCTCAACTTATACCACTTGTTAATCAATTATCAATAGATGAATCAGAATTCGTTAGAGAATCTTTAGCTTTAGTTATACCAAATTTATCTCCAATATTAGGTAAAGATTTAACAATTAATTATTTATTACCAATCTTTATTGAAATGTTAAAAGATGATTATTCAAATGTTCGTTTAAATATAATCTCAAATTTACAAATTGTTAATAACGTTATTGGTATTCAATTATTAAATGAATCTTTAATACCTGCAATTACTTCTTTAGCAAATGATAAACTTTGGAGAATTAGATTGGCTATAATTGAACAAATACCTTTATTGGCAAATCAATTAGGTATCTCATTCTTTAATAATAATTCATTATCTCAATTATCAATAAATTGGTTAAATGATCCTGTTTATTCAATTAGAGATGCTGCTGTTAATAATTTAGCTAAACTTTCACAATTATTTGGAATCGATTGGTGTAATGAAAATGTTATTAATAAAATTCAAGAAATTAAATCTTCAAAAGATTTTAATAATTTCATAACAAGATTAACTTGTTTATTCACTTTCACTAAATTAATCGATGTGGTAGATCTTCAAACTTTACAAAATTCAATTGCTCCTTTCATTTTCGATTTATCAAATGATAAAGTTCCAAATATTAGATTTAACGTAGCTAAATCTTTAACTAAAGTTGCTAAAAAATTAAATCCAAATGATCAATTATTATTAGATTTAAAATCAATCTTACAATCTTTACAAAATGATCAAGATCCTGATGTTAGATTCTTCGCTACTGAAGGATTAAATGAATTGTAAAAAAAAATCATTTATATAATCATCTATTTAAATCCTTTAACTACAATAGGAATCATTCCTGCAGTTGGAATAGTCCATGATCTATGTCCTGTAGCTATTAACATACCTCTAATTTGTCCTGAATGTGTACAACACCAAACAATTTCTTTATCAATATTATCACCATCATAATCATTATTAAATAATTTTTGTAAAAATGAATTTGCTCTAATTGCAACATCCGCTGGACTTTCACGGAAATCTTCCCTAAACAATTCATCTTCTTCACTAAATTCTTCCTCAAATTTAAATTCCCAACCAATAGAATCTGCATGTCTCTTTTCAATTTCACTTTTCTTTGATCTTTTATCACATAAATGTTCACCAATAGTTTCCCTAATCATTTCAATAATTAAAACAGGAGAATCAAATTTATTTTTAAAACTATCCCATGTAGTTTTCATAGTTTCACATGATCTCGTCATTGGTGAAACATAAATTCTTTCAGGTTTAGGCATACCATTATTAACTTCCCTTTCAACAGCTGCACGCATCGCACGTGCTTGTGCATAACCTCTATCCGATAATTCAGGATCGGGACCCCAACGCATATATTCACCAGTATCTGGATCAATTGCACCAGGTAAATGTGAATAATGTGCATCCCAATCTTTTAAACCAAATTTTTCAACTGCAACATTGTGAAATCCTTCACCATGTCTAGCACAAAAAATTAGTTTATATTTAGTATTATCATCAGAATTAGTATTAAGTTCATGTATCCGATCAATTACTTCATTCCATGATTCTAATGCTCTACCAAAATGATCAGTAAATGGATCGTAATCATTATTCGTTTTATCATCACTTTGTTTGAAGAACCCATTCACAACACTAAAATTCCAAACTTTATCACCTGAATTTGCTAATTTCTTTTCATACTCTAATCTATCACTCTCTGGGATAGTAGAGTCAATAACATCAGTAGCTGTAGCCTTAATAATTGGATCCTCCATTGCTAAATAAAGAAGATTATGTGGGAATGTGAATATTGTGTACACACACACCGCGCAACAAACATCAACAAATATTCAAAACAAAGAAACGAATACACACACATAAACAGCACTAACTTCTCCTCATCACTTCCTTATAACAATGTCGTTTATGCAAAACTACACTTCTAATATTCCAACTATTCGTTCGACGAGGGTGTTTAGGAAGAACCAAGGATTGGTAGATACCAATGTGAATCCTCAGGGGAATACGGTTTCAACACATAAAGATATTAGGGATCATGTTGAACAGACGTTAGGATCTGGATCATCATTATCAAAAGCTGTTAAACTACCACCGGGAGAAGATTTGAATGAATGGTTAGCTGTTAATGTTGTTGATTTTTATAATCAAATTAATATGCTTTATGGTACAATTACTGAATTTTGTTCACCAACAACATGCCCACGAATGATAGCTACATTAGAATATGAATACCTGTGGCAAGATCCGATGTCAAAGAATGGTAAGCAACCAGTTTCGATGAGTGCACCAGGATATATTGAATCATTGATGGATTGGATTCAAAATTTCTTAGATGATGAAACTGTTTTCCCATGTAAAATGGGTGTACCATTCCCTAAACAATTCCCAATTTTAGTAAAGACAATTATGAAAAGATTATTCAGAGTTTATGCACATATATACTGTCATCATTTTGATGAGATTAATGAATTAAATTTACAAATTCATCTCAACACTTCATTAAAACATTTTGTCTTTTTCACAACAGAATTTCAACTGCTAAGTACAAAAGATTATGGCCCATTAGATGAATTAGTTGAACGTATGCTTGCAGATGTGTAAGGGCAATCCACTTACATACATACATACATACATACATACATACTTAACGTTTCACTCGCCAATGAACGAGAATACCCTTTTCACGTGTGTTTATATACATTCTAGTTATTTTAACAATCACATGTTTCCCCTTGAAAACTTCTTTAGTTATTTCTTCCAATTGTTGTAGATTACTGTTCTTTGGTAAGAAGAGTATAATATGTTGTGAGTATTGTGCGAATTTTATAAGTAATGGTCCTAAAGGTAATGGTAAAAGTTGATCTAAATCGAAAACACCTTCTTGATATGCTGGTCCACCCCACGGTGGTGACCCGAATACTACATCGAAAGAGTAAGAATTAAGTGCATCAATTGGTAAACACCAATCACCGTTTATAAGAGTGAGTTGATTTTCTTCCTGTTCTAAACAAGAAACTGCAACGTTATTTTGTGTACATTCTAAATGAGATTCATTGTTATCAATAGCGACAACGTGTAAACCAGCATTTATAAATGATACAACATTACCACCACCACCACAAAATGCATCTAATACATAACCTTTAGTGAATTGAGTAATGTATTCAGCAACGAACAATGCCATTTTATGAGGTGTCACACTAAACCAAAGTTCTTTAGTCAATCTAATTCCATCATCATAATTAGGGAACAGATCGTACCTTTGATTCCAGTATTTTTTCATTACACCTTTAAACTGTTTCTCATGGTAGTAAAGTTTGTCCATTTGAAGAAGGAAATGGTGATAAGGAAAGTGGAAAAAAAAATATTACAAGTGGAAAAAAAAAAAATATTTATCAATATATCAATTTATCAATATATTTATTTATACATGTGGGTGGACTTCTTATACTAATGAAACATTTTGATTACGTTTACCCATATAATATTCTGTTAATTTGTAAACTTTATTTGCACCGAAATAAACGGCAATTGCAGCTAATACAATAGCTAAGAAAACGGAAACGATATTTGATTCAGTTTCATCCCTTGCAGCTGGACAAGCATGAATTGTACGTAATTCGAAAATGTAAGAACAATTATGGAATGAACCAATATAAGATAATCTAGCCTTACTCATCATTTCTCTATCACATCTAAAAGTAATTAAAGTTGATTTACGTAAATTTGAAGAATTTGGGCAAATATCACCATTTTCATATTCTAATAATAGTTGATTACCACGAAATTTCAGATTAGAATTTACATCACCTATTGAAATTTTCTCATTATTTGAACCTGTATAATAACCTGCAACATTTGATTTATTTGTAACAGAGGGGAAATCCAAATCAGTCAGTGCATTAATTTGTCGTATTGGTGAAGAACAAATACCTATTGAGAAATTTTTACCATAATCGAAACCTTTTGCATTCCAAGCTTGAAAATGAGTATTTTCATCATTATTCAGATTTGAAAGTTCTCTAAGATCATAAAATTGACCAGTTTGATGGTTTGTTATTGTACATTCTGGGTCTATTATATCATCATGTAGGGATATAGTATCTGAAAGTGATTGTGATTGTGATTGTGATTGTGATTGTGATTGTAGTTGTGATTGTAGTTGTGATTGTGGTGAAGCCTTTGATGCTTGTGAAGTGGGCGTTAATGAAGATGTGAGAAAGAAAATAGAAATGAGAGTAATCAGAGCGTAAAGTATACTGTTTTTGTTCCAGTGGATAGATGACATGGTTGTGTAAGGAGGAAGAAGATGATGTTGTTTTTGTGTGTTAGAGTGTGTAATTTAGAGGTTGCAATGAGGTAAGCTGTTACATTACGGAAGAACAAAAATCGCGGGCTCAGCGATTTTGATGGAAATTTACAAGTGATACATACTACATTCTTCCTCTTCATCTGCTATCCTCTTCTGCTCTTTTACAACAAGTATATGCCACTCATACTCTGCAGCGGCACAGGAAGGGACAATGCAGAACGTGGGGACAAGTATTTGCAAGAACACGCTCATTCTTACCGATATGACCGAGCACGACCGCAGGTTGCAGTGACGGCGGCCAGCGTTGTTGTAGGAGCAGGTTCAGACACCAAGGCTGTAGGCGGGTCTCTGCGGCCGTTCAAGAACACACCCGCCCAACAGAAGGTTGTAAGAGTGCATGATGAACAGAGTGTGCATGATGAACAGAGTGTGCATGAACAAAGTGTGCAGAGTGTTGAAGATGTTCCGGCATTGGCGGCTCAGCCCGAGAAGCGAGAGACCCGCGAAAAGGGCAAAAAAGAGAAAATGGGAAAAATGGGCAAAATAGGCAAAAAAGAGAAAATGGGCAAAAAGAGAAAAGAGTTTCAGTTTTTCCCCGCGACACGCGAAACTGTCGCGGTCTTTGTCGAAAGAGTCTGTGCAGCGGAACTGGACGCTGTCTCTGTCTCTGCGGAGAGTCTGGAGAGTCTGGAGAGTGTCTGCAGTGTCCACAGTGTCCACCCGGTCCCTGCAGTCCCTTCCATCCCTCTCCCCCCGCAACGACGTCACCGCTCACCACGTCACCTCTGGCACAGCTTTCTTGCCAAGTTTTCGCGTCGATCGGTCTAGTCTCTGCCGTCTCTGAGTCACTCACTCACTTACCCATTTTATTCATCTACTCTACTCTACTTAGTCAGTATTTGCACCCAACAATCATCCTCTACTCTAATCTTTCTAATATTGTCACTCCATACATTATGAGAAAAGCTGGTGTTTTAGGTGCAACCGGTTCCGTTGGTCAACGTTTTATCCTTCTTTTAAGTGAACATCCTGAATTTGAATTAGTAGCTATTGGTGCTTCTTCAAGATCAGCTGGTAAAAAATATGTCGATTGTTGTACTTGGAAACAAACTGATTTAATGCCTCAATCTGCTCAAAATTTAATCGTCTCTGAATGTACTCCTGATGCTTTTAAAGATTGTCAAATTGTTTTCTCTGGTCTTGATTCAGATTTTGCTGGTGAAATTGAAAAAAATTTCGTTGATGCTGGTTTACCAGTTATTTCAAATGCTAAAAATTATAGACGTGAAAAGCATGTTCCTTTAGTTGTACCAATCGCTAATTCAAATCATTTAGACCTTTTAAAATCAACTCAATTACAAGGTAAAGGTATTCATATTTGTATCTCAAATTGTTCAACTGCTGGTTTAGTTGCTCCACTTAAACCTTTAGTTGATAAATTCGGTCCTTTACAATATATTTCAACAACTACTTTACAAGCAATTTCAGGTGCTGGTTTCTCTCCAGGTGTTTCAGGTATCGATATTTTAGATAATATAGTACCTTATATTTCTGGTGAAGAAGATAAAATTGAATGGGAAGCTAAAAAAATCTTAGGTTCTTTATCTGATGATAATTCAGAATTAATCTTAGATGATCAATTGTTAGTTTCTGCTCAATGTAATAGAGTAGCTGTATCTGATGGTCATACAGAATGTGTTTCTTTTAAATTTAAAAATTCAAAACCTTCTTTAGATGAAGTTAAACAATGTCTTAAAGATTACGTTTGTGAAGCAACTAAATTAGGTTGTCATTCAGCTCCAAAGCAAGCTATTCATGTCTTAGAACAACCTGATAGACCTCAACCTAGATTAGACAGAAATAGAGATGCAGGTTTTGGTGTTTCTGTTGGTAGAATTAGACCAGATCCAATCTTTGACTATAAAATGGTCATTCTATCTCATAATACTGTCATCGGTGCAGCAGGTTCAGGTGTACTCATTGCTGAACTTTTAGTAAAGAAAGGTTATATCTAATTAATGTATGTAGTACGTAATTTAATAAAGAAAAAAAAAGCAGAAAAAACAGGGAAAATGTGAAAACAAGAAAAATGACCATAAATTGTCAAAATACAGAAAATAATTTCCAATTTTCGCAATCTTACATAACCACAGAAAAACTCCACAAAATCTGCAAACACTCCACATTTGCTCTTCTCCTTTTACCCTTATCTTAATTATATATTTACACTCATGCCTTATACCCCTCCTTCACGTTCAAGATCCGGTAATACTACTCCGGATACTGTTCATAAGAATAAATTACAACCTCCAAATTCTTCTTTAGAATCTTGTCAAGGTACTTTACAGTTCCAAAAACTACTCCATTCTCAATCTGAATCATTCAACATGAAACGTTCTTCAACTTCAAAATTTTATATAATAGATAATGATAATATTAATGATGATAATACAAATTCAGATAATTCTTTAAATGAATTGAATAAATTCACTCATGAATCAACTCAAAGTTATTCTTATACTCCAATATCAAATAACTCTTTAACAATGAGACTCAATGTTTTGAAAAAATCATTAGAAATATTACTAGATAATCCTTCTTGGTTAAACTCTGTACCCGTAGAAAAATCCCCAAGTTCAACTATAAATCAATTACCAACAGATCAGACCATGAAACTTGAAAGGAATATGACTTCTTCAGCTTTACAAAATTTACTCTCTTCAGTTAACATCGAATCATCTCCATCTTCCCCAATCACTCCTAATTCATCAACATCTTATTACAATGATAGAAGATCAGATTCAATTTCTTCTTCCTTCTCATTAAATTCATTAAATGATCCTCAATTACCTTTAGATTTACACTCAAATCAAACACTTTTAAAGGACCTTCGTGATATGTTACAAATTTTAGACAAATTTCAAAATGACGACACTTTACAAGTAACTCAAGATTTAGAAGAAAAAATGCTACTCTTACATAATTTATCATTATCAAACTCAACTGATGATTCTTCAATAGACAGGAAAAATATTTTACGTAAAAAACTACTAAACGCTTTGGCAACTCCCTTCATGGAAAATAACTCAAATTCAAATAATATAGCTGGAATACCGCTTACTAATACCCTGCCAAGCTCACTGGGTTTGACTTCCCTGAGAATGACAGAGACAACTCCAACAATGTCACCTTTATCCGGATCACCCATCTCCTCTCAACAACAACAACAACAACAACAACAACAACAACAACAACAACAACAGCAGCAGCAGCAGCAGCCACAGCAACCACAGCAACCACCATTATCACGGCAATTTCATGCTTCTTCAAACGCTAAAACAAAATCTCCAAAAGCTGTTTTCACAGTATCAAATGAATCCCCATGGGAACTCTTGAATGCAAATGACCTCGGTCTTTTGATGTTTGGATTCTCGAAAAAATCGTTAAGTACAATGAAATTACTGGATCTTATAGCACCTAGATCGAGAGATTTAGTGATAAATAGATTATCTAGGAATACAGAAATTGTTTTCTCTGGTGAAATCATTGCTGTGAAAAGAGAAAATACAACCGTTGCATGGACTTCACTTTGGGCTAAACGTAGGGACAATTTGATAATTTTAATCTTTGAACAAGTTGTTTGTGAAACTCTTGATTTGATTATTGAACGTGACATCTCACTTAATTCAGAATTTTACGTTAAAGAAATTATTAAACAAACTCCTTCACTTTATAGTAAATCATTGGAAGGATATAATCTATCAAGTTTCCTACCAACAATAAATGAAAAAATTAAAAGATCAGAAATTGAATTCGATAATGTTGATTTAGTCAGTTTACAAGATTCTAATATTATCAATGAAATTAGGTACTTTACTTTACATAGAGAAATTGGTGATTTTGTACCAGCTGCAGTTACTAGTGAGTATCTTAAGATTAAAGAAAATGAATCACTTACTGATGATAAAGTTAAATCTTTACTTAGATTAAATTTGCATTCATTACCTTACATTGCTGGAACTTTCATAATATCAGCTAAAAATTATGAAATTCAAAGTTTTAATGAAGCTATTGCTACAAATCTCTTTGGAACAAACAATTTAAAATTTAAATCAATTGATAAAATTATCCCTGATTTTACAAAACTTATTAAATTTGCATTGCTCGATAATCCAAACATGGAGTGCCAAGACGGCTTGGTTTTACCAGAACATTATTTTAGGAAACTCGCAGCACATCTTAATTCATCAAACGAAGCTGAACAAGAATCTTTATTTCTCAAAAGCAAAGGTATTTCAGGTCTTCATCGTGATGGTAACAAAATAACTATTGATGTTCAACTACACGTGCAATCAAACAACATGTACTTTTTATGGATAACTTTCTCAAGAATTATTTTTGGAGCAAAGAAACCACCACCGCCGTGTATCAGAAGCTCATCTGAGAGTCTGTTCCATTATCACAGCTACGATGACTCGACAGAATCAAACAGTTTACCTTCACAATTGCAATTACTTAACGAAAACCAACATAGCGCAGCTGGTTCTAATGGATCCAATGGATCTGCTCTGAGCAGAACAAGTAGTACCAACACAGTTGTAAATTCATCTCCGAAAACTCCACGTCGTGGTGATGACCTTGATGTTGATATGGAGGATGAAGTGAATGACTACAATGGTGATAACGTTAACCAGAACATTCGTGAAAGGTTAAAATTGCGTAGCACAAAGGAACTACTTCTCATTGAGGAAACAAGATTGCAGTACTTGAAGGAGAACTCTCCTAATTTCCCTAAAGTCATTGGCCTTGAAAAAAGATCAAAGAAATTTGCAGATTTTAAGATATTGAAGAATTTGGGACAAGGAGCTTATGGTAAAGTTGTTTTCGCTCAATACAAAGATGACGAACTATACAAAGACTGCATCAAGGCAATTTTCAAGGAAAGAATTTTAGTTGATACTTGGGTGAGAGACCGCAAATTAGGTACTGTTCCTAGTGAAATTCAAATCTTATACGCATTAAACTCTTACCCTCATGCAAACATCATGAGAATTGTTGATTTTTTTGAAGACGAAAATTGTTACTACTTGGAAACTTTGCAACATGGATCACAGTCTTCAGGTGCTGTGGATCTTTATGATATAATTGAGGTTAAAAAAGATATGTCTGAACTCGAGGAAAAATATATTTATTTCCAAATTGCAGCAGCTCTAGCACACATGCATTCTCACGGTATAGTACACAGAGACATAAAAGATGAAAATATAATTGTTGACAATGATCATTTTGTCAAACTAATAGATTTTGGTAGTGCCGCTTGGGTTAAAGATGGACCTTTCGGTGTTTTCGTTGGTACAATCGATTACGCTGCACCTGAAGTGCTTAACGGTAAACCTTACGAGGGCAAGTCTCAAGATGTTTGGGCAATGGGAGTGTTGTTATATACTTTGGTGTTCAAGGAAAACCCATTCTGCAGTGTTGACGAAATCCTTGATGGAGAGTTGAAGTTCCCTCCTTATTCAAACGTTTCCGTAGAATGCATTGATCTCATCAAAAGCATATTGATCACAGACGTCAACAAAAGGCCTACCATGCAAGAGATTCTTTCCCACCCTTGGCTTAGTGGATTCACCTAACTGTATACGCATTAGTGCACCTCGCAATGCACCTCGCAATCCTTTATAAAGAGTAAGATTATTCGCTTCAACATCAACACCGCGGCTTGGTTTGAAAAGATCAAATCAAAGACAAAACAACATACAGCGTTAGTTAACCTACGGCATACATTCATCGTCTACGCAGGTGACATTGCTGGCATGTCAGACATTAACAGGAGGTTTTCTAGGGCGCAATGGACACAACCACCAGGCAGTCAATTTGGCGCATCATCTAATGATCCTTACGCCAATGCTAACAACAGTAATCACTCTTTCAACATCAACCAATACTATCATCAAGAAAAACCAAACGTACTACCAAATCCATCCTCTGAGTCTTTTGTGTCAACGGCTACAAATGCAACAAATGCAACAAGACGGCGGTTTTCTGTTAAACTAAATCAATCACCACTTTTTGAAAACGGTTTCAATCCTAATGCACCGGCCTTGCCATTCAATGCATCAGCTCAAATATTCAACAGTTCCAATCCTAATTTGAAAGAGGTACAATCGATAATTTCAGATGAGGATAACAATTTACAGGCTACAGAATACAATGTTGATAATGCAGCCAATCCGGAGGCGCATAGACAACAATTGTTAAATTTACTTTCATCTCAAAACTTTGATGTCGAAAAGTTCATCCAAATGAAGTTAAGTGATGCTACAGCTGCAAGGATTGATGATTTTGCTCAGATGATTGAAGAAGCTTCGAAATTTAACGAAGAATACAGTAAGGGTAAACTTGCCGAATCTATTAGTCGTGTGCTTGCCGTCAGTAACGCGGTCAACGAAACATACCAGGTGTTGAATACGCTTAAGCCCAAAATCAATGAACTCAATGATAGTTTGGCTCAGCAACTTGATGAAGCTAATGAATACTTGCAAAAACGTACAGGACAAGACCAGAATGGGAAATCAAAAGTTAACAGACAGTCCATGATGATTCTACAAAACAAATGGACATCTAATATGCGGAAATTGTACGCTGAAATCGACAAAGCTCACGATATGCTGCCACCACTTGCATCTCGACACATTATTTTTGAGTCTCGTCGATGGGGTGAACTTAATTCTATTACTTGCAAACCAATAAGGCCTGCACATATTGTTGTGTTGAACGATTCCATTTTAATTGCATCCAGAGTGCGCACAGCTAATTCCGACGTTTCATCAAAGGGGAAGAGCACACAGGCCAAAACTGTAAAGAATGTTGCTACATATTGTTGGATGCTTGAAAATATTGTTGTAGAGAAAGGCTCTGATAACAAAGAATTAAGCATGATTTTGAACAGTGGGATGAAGAAAAAGGGTAACCACACAGATTCTACACCGGGGACAAGCAACTCTGATTTTGATGCTCCTGCAGAGACTACGATTTGTATTCGAACCACTGATACCAATCAAACTTATTTATTTCAAACAGATTTGGCATCAGAGTTTATCAGAATTTTTAATTCAATCAATCAAGCCAAATCTAAAATTTTGTCCAACAAAAGGAGAAGCATTAGAGAATCGGTAACAATGTCTCGTACAAACTCGAGGCATTCCAGTGGAGTGTTCAGCAATTCGGTGAGTTCTTTGGAGAAACAGATAAAGCCTGAATTTGAGCAAACAGTTTCTCAAATTGACGACCTGCTTACATCCGTGTCTCTTGAACTTGGTCTTCGAAGATTTGAAGAATGTATGGGATATTTCAACTTGTTAACGGACAAGTTAGAAAATCTTAGGAAAGTCGCATACAAAATAGGTATTTCAAAATCATTGCTTAAATCAAAACATTTTTCCAAAGCTGACCGCAAGAGCAACCAAAGCGTTTTTGCTCAACACGTTCATGTTACCTACCATATGAAAGCAACCGATATTGATAATTTCAAAGAAAAATTTGTAACAGAATTACTGCATCAAGTTGCGTCAGCTACTTCGAAGTTTGAATCTTTGAGATCCACTCTATCTATATTCAAAGCACTCGGCAAAGAAAATGAAGCAGCTGAAATCTATCTTGATGCATGGGGAAGAGATTTCGAAGAATGCGCAAGTACCGTAAGGTTAGGTGGTTGTGGTGTTGCAGCAAATGCATCAGTTACAGATAACTACAACCCGAGATTGTCAATCAATAACGGTAGACCATTAAGCAGGTCAGCCAGTTTGCAAAACTTGGTTGGCCAGAATTCCCGTCCGTCTAGTGTAGGTGGTGGTACATTGATCACTGAATTGGAAGGTGAACTTCAGTCTGCTGTTGGTGGCGAGGAAAATTCTGTTATAAGTGAACTTGTCACAGCATATGTGCGTGAACTTTCCCTTGTTTATATGGGATTCATTGACAGAGTATGGAGTGAATGGAACCAACTTTTCAGTGAAGATCATAAAGGATCTAAGATATCGAACGTTCGGATCATCGAGTGGGTTAACGAATATATCTCCCAGTTAAAGCATGCTGTTGCAGTGGCACTTATGAATTACGAACATGAAAGTGAAGTTTTTGTCAACAGCGTTGAAATCATGAAAGAAGTATTTCATCCGCTTAAAGACAAGGAATTGAATGTTGATTACTTGCTAAAGCTTTAGTTCAAATATATAGATTCTTATAGAGATGAAAAGGTTCCGTTGGTTACCACTAACCACCGAGTTACTTCAAATCACCAAAAATGTCCAGATTAGTGGACTTTAGTTTTTCCATATTACTTCTTACCGAGTCAAGATTGGTTTTGATCTGGTCAAAGTATATTTTTCCATCTTTCGGCTTCAGTAACTCTTCTAACACATTGTTTATCTTTATCAGTTCATAATAGTTATTGTAGATGATCGACTTGATCTCACTCTTTGAATTGCTGAGTCTATCCAACACTTCATTTTCAACTTTTAGAATATTTAAATAGCTTTCTTCATTAATAAACTTCTTTATATCTTTGATTTGGGATGGATCAATATCGCCAACGTATACACTCGAAGCGTCATGTGGATGTGTCTTCACTTGGGACTGAGGAGCCTGTGCTTGTTCTTTCAACTTGTAGAAATTTTTCAAGGCATCTCTTTGTGCCTTTATAGCTTCCAATGCTGATTTATTTCCTCTGTTCCCTATCTCCTGGTGTGAGCCTGTGTTCATGTTGAAGCTACGGAGAAAGAAGATCTAAGACGGTGCGATCATATTTTGATTTCTTCGCATTCCACTTTTGAAAATCACCAACAAATTTGACTTTCACCTCAACAATCTTTTATCTGCAAAGTGCAATCCAGTATAGGATTAAAGTGGTTATGGATTTTGGCCTTGAGCGTGTAACTGTGAAAATACCTCCATTCAGTGAATGGAGAGTAGAAACCTCAAAATCATCAACGATGACTCTGCAGTTAGAATCTGGCACTGCAGAAATCTTTGGTACAGAACTTTCACCAAAAATCTCATACGTTTTCAACGATTCAATGAAATTTGCCGTTGCAACTTATCAAGGGTGTAAAATATCATATACAACTACTCATTCAATTGATTCGGAGTATATTTCAGATGAGACTATATTGAAGCAAGTTTTAAATTTACATTATGCAATTGAGAATCTATCGAAAAGCAAGCGATCTCGTGTTTTAATCATTGGTCCTAAAGATTGTGGCAAAACAAGTTTAGCAAGAACTCTTGCATCTTACGCCTTGAAAACATCAGAAAAATTACCATATCTTGTCAACTTAAACCCTAAACTACCGCATTTCTCTGTTTCCTCTCAGTTAACTGCTGTGAAAATTCATGATTCTTTAGATGTAGAGTCAACTACTTTGGGTGAAACACTTACAACCGGTCCGGGTACAGGTATTTACAGGTCACAAATACCACTAGTGAAAAATTTTGGTCTTGAAAACTTCAGTGAAAATCTAGAACTTTATAAATGTTTAATTTCAGAGTTAGCAGAAGTTGTGGAATCTAAAATTTCTGCATCGGCTGAAGACTCTGGCACAGTTATTGTGGATACTCCACCGCTGAATGTCTCTAACTGGAAAATCATTCAGCACATAGTAGATTCATTTCAAATCAACCTAATTTTAGTTGTCGGTAACGAACGTTTACTTGTGGATTTACGTAAAAAGTTAACCTTACCTGAAGATTTTGCAATGATAAAAATGCCTAGATCAAGTGGTTGTATTGAGAAAGAACCAAAATATGAACGTGATTTGCAGCAGAGAGCAATCAGGCAGTATTTCTACGGTGTGGAACGTTCCCAATTAAATCCTTACACTTTACATTGTTCAGTCAAAGACTTTGTTTTTTTGAGGCCACTTCAAATTGATTCGAATAGTGCTGAATTCTTGGATTTTATGAATGGAGATGCAGAAGATGATGAGATAATACGGCCAAAAGTAGAAGATGATGACGATTATGATCCTTTAAGTGGCAATTCAAACAAATCTGCTTTAAAACCAAATTTTAAATACGACACGATGTTTGAACGGGTAGTTGAACCCAAGGAAATGGATTTGACAAATGTCATTTTGTCAATCATCGATGATAAAGCGATTGACCTAGTTAAACTAGTCACGAATGCAAAACTTTCAGATAAAGAAAAGACCCTTGAGCTAACAAAGCAAGTGGTTTCTAGATCTGTTCTTGGATTTGCTTATGTTACTGGTTGCGATGATGAAACTGGTAAACTCAAGTTATTAATTCCTTCGCCAGTTTCTACAATGCCTGGTAAAATATTAGTGATTACACAAATGAGATATCTCGAATAGAAGGTTTGCTTCAATTACTCTCATATATTTATAAACTATTTAGCTCTCTGTATAATTAACTCTTTTACCCCTTTTGCTACGTCTACTTGCAGTCTCTGGAGCAACATCAACCGTTGTTCGGCAATCATAATTTCCATCTTCTTGCTCTTCATCACCTTTACTTAGTTTCCTTTTCTTCTGTTTCGCTATCTTCTTCTCTTGGTTGTCAAAATCTTTAGCATATTCAGAGATATTATCGTTATCGCCTTTCTTTTTAGTCTTCTTTGTGGCTCCAAATGAGTGTTCGGCCTTCCATTTATTTCTAATAATTTCTAAAATAGCTTCCAAATTGTTATCTGAAATGAAACCTTCATTAGCATTCTTATCAGCTTCGTCTTTGTCTAGTTTTTCATACAAATCATGAGGTAAATTCAATTTACTTGGCCATAAAGTCACACTCCATCCATGAACTTTGGCCACATATTTGATTGCAGCTTGTGATATCTCTGATATTATGTATAAACTGGTATCTTCAACAGTGTCATGCTCAAATAATGGTATTGGTTTGTATTGGTTCATCATTTGGCAAAAATAAAACAAAAGCGAAATGTTGTCCGCAGTTGCTACTAAAGAGAGATAATAACTTATATTTGTTATTGCAAAAGTAGCAAGTTCCCTCAACGCTTTCTCTGAAAAAGTTTGTTCCTCGGTAGATTTCAATGAATCATTAAGCTCCTTAAATTCTGGGTGATTTATTATCATATAAATCAATCTTGGAAAAGACTTTTCAAACAACAAATAATCATTAGCCTGCAGAGGCTTTTGATGGTTAAATGATGACCTAATCCAAATTGATGTTTTAGTTTTCAAGTCTGTATTCGGCTCAAATGCAGTCATAAAGATTAAAGCTAAATATTTCTTCGAAATGCTTTTCTCAGTTAAAAGCTTTTTCAATTTGGTGACAAATCTTCGTCTGACCTCATATTCAACATCCTGAACTAAAAGAACAAGCCTGTTCATCCTTCTTTGATCAATGAGTTTATCATAAGCAGGTGATCGAGATATTTTTAGCATTTGAATGCCTGCATGTAGCCTTAGTCTCGAACAAAAGTTAGCGGGTGTGTCACCGGAACTAACGATCTCGCCTCCTCTATTGATAAATGACGATAACATGCTTAAAATAGGTTTAGACACATCATCTACTTCCTGTGAGTTTTCCTTTTCTATAGATAATAACCAGTTACTCAAGAGTTTCATTGTTAAAATTTTAGCCAGACAGAGCTTATTGGATTGGTCATAATACAATTCTTTATCCTCAATCCAATAGTTTCCGTCTTCTTTTGGATGAACACCATTTTCCAAGGTATTTTTCAATAAAATTTCACTTGCTAAAAATCTGCTCAAATCTTCTTTAATATGATCAACAGCAAGAAAATTGCTAACAAATATAGTCGAAAGAGCTGATAAGTGCGTATTAAAAAGGGGTGATTCTAACTCTAGGGGCCACACATGGTTGACTATCTTAACACACAATATATCTTTGGTTTCATGAGGAGCTTGGCTAATCAATTTAATTGCAAACTTGGCCTCTAAAACAGAACCCTCGGTAGCATAGGCATACAAGTTGTTAAAGAAACCTGTGTCAAGCTTGATTGTAGAGCCGTGAGCAATTACAGAATTGTAAACGATTCTCAAATCTTGCCATAAATCTGAAGTGCAATTCAAGGCACGGGTATCAAGGTGAACTGATTGTCTATTAATCTTTTCGCACAAACCTTTCACGCAAGATGATATAACATCTGGAGCTTGTTGTGAAATTTGATCTAAAGTTTCTTTCACGTACTCAATCTGTGTGTTATCTCCCTCATTATTTAGTTTGATCAATTCCCTTACATTGTCAATGTTATAGCAGATATTGGAGCAAATAAGGAGCAAAAGTTTTATCGTATCATGCAATGCAGAAGGGCTCGTTATTTTCAGCTCAGCATTGTGAAGTGTTTTAGGGTCATTTACTTTATTCAAAATCTCCTTCATGCTACTAACAAGGGTATCATAGTCAGTGGTTTCTGTGGCACACAATGAGAGGAGTCTGCAAAGTCTTTTATTTTTCAACGCTAAAAATGCCTTCAAACAAGCTTCAGATTCCAGCGGTTCGGGGAATGATTTGGAAATCCAAGATATTGCACGGCTCATCATTTCATCTTTTTCAAAATTCAATTCATCTTCTAAAATGGACAGCAAATGGATTATAACTTTGGAAAATTGAGTTTGTCTTTTCAGTAATGCGTATAGTGATGTTTTAGGTTTTTCCTCCAAGATGGAGATAAGAAACAAATAGCGTGATACCCTTTTATGAGCAGATGAATCAAATGGTATAATTTTTTCAAATAAAGCGATGTTCACTTCAGCTGTTATTTGATTATCATTTATGTAAATTAAATTCAAGATGTGATTTGCAATTTTTTTAGTCAAGTTGGACTCCATATACATCTCATTCTCTACAGAGAAATCATAAAGTGCGGAAAGAAACTGTATGACTTCATTTCTGATAAAAGAATGCTTTTCTCTCAATAATTTCAGCAAAGTTTCAATTAAAGTTGGGGAAGATAGCTTCTCTAAAAATGAGGATGGCTTTAATTTTGATAGCTCTACAATAGTTGCAAATCTCACTTTTTCACTAGTATCGATTAATGTCTTCATTAGCCCTTTAACTATATCTGCTCCTATATCATTTCTGGCCTCCAAAATTTTTGCAAGTCCTTTCACCCAAGTAATTCTAATAGAAACATTCATGTCGAGTGACTTTTTCAGCCAGTTGGTATATGTAGAAACAAAAGTATTCGGAAAATTAACTCTTGATGTCGGTATAGCTAAAATTTTACTGATTGTATCAGTAGCAACTGTTTTTATAATTCCATCCTCAGCTTCCAATTCGGTATCAAACAAGGTAAGAACAGCTGTTAAAATTTCAGGAACGTACCGCCATAATTCAACGGCCAATGTGTGAATTTTTTTAAGTTGCAGAACATCTATGGAGGAATTTTCGTCTTCAGATTCATCAGAATCACTGTTCGAAGATAATGTATCCTTATTGTTAGATGTCGCTTCCAATATCATCTCTGAAAAAAAAAATGTAATTAATCTTGAAAGTTTATCAGCATTGAGCTCACATAAGGCTAGGGAAATATCAAATCCTGGAACCTTAATTCTAGATTGATTTTTAAGGTTCTTTGAATTGGCTAAAAACTTATTCAATATAAGTTTCAATACTTTAATATCAAGTTGATCAACTTCTGTAATAACTTCACTTAATATGTCAATCAAATATGGTTGCAAATTTTCACTATCAAAACCTTTCAAAGCAGAAATCGCATAAAATCTTTCAAATAATTGATGAATCATCTTACCGCTGCCTTCTAAATCAGTCATTAAGGCAATTAATTTAACTTCCGCTACTCTTCTTAGCAAATAGACATATTGTTGATAATATGGTGAATCGGTATCATCAAGGTATTCAAATTGCAACATAATTAACTTGAATATAAGCTGCAATGTTGAATCGTTGTATGGTGCATCCGGAGCATAAAGTCTCAGAATGTCGGCTATGCAACAAGAAACGTAGGCTTGTACGCCTTTGTTGGTATGTTTTAGCAACTTTCTGTTAACCAAATCATCTTTAATCTTCTCAAGAGATGATGTGTCAACTTCTTCTTGATCCAATTCGGATAGCTTATTGTATAACCTTTCAAGACGCGTTAGTAGATCCTTTGTACTAATTGGCTCTGTAGCAGTAGAGATCAAAACCTCATCAAAAATCAGTTTTGATTTAGTCATTTAAATGTATATCTATGCTTTTATTAGGATTTAACTCTTTTTTCACTTAGGAAAGAAACTACTTAAGGAAAGAGAAGTGCTCAACACCCTCAGATCCTCAATAAACATTTGCCAGGATCTTGACGCGTTTTCAAGATTTGCACCGCCTTACATTTTTACATGAATCCTCAAGCCTGCTGATTAACAAAAAGTTACAATATCTATATCATTTAAAGACTCGTCTTTTCCTAACATTCTTCTAAACAATTGTTTCACATTAAAAGTAATAATGATTTCATTATTTTCTGGTGTCAATAATAAATACAAAAGTTTGGCTCAAAATGTTGCAGCTCTGAACTCATCACCCAATTTGACGTACAAGTTAATGTTTCAAATTGTAATTCTTCAAATATTCTATTACTTTACAGCAATCGTTCTTTTCACAATAGTATCACTTCTTTCAGGATGGGACTTCCATTTAGGCACACTTCTATCATGGTCGGATGTTACACTATCGAATACTTATGGTCTCACGCTCATGTTTTTGTGGCTGATTAATTCACTGATATCTGTTGTTTTTATTGCTCTTATTATTGGTAGGTCTAAGATGGTTTGGGATTTTGTTGTTACCATTCACTTCATAAATTTACTATTTGTTTGGCTTGCTAATGGATTTCCAGCAAATGCCTATTGGTGGCTATTACAATTTACCAATGCAGCACTTATGATAACATTAGGAGTTCTGATGACCAGGTGGATTGAACTTAGAGACACCTTTTTTGAAAATTTGAATGATATTGAAATGGGAAGTAGCATAAAATAGAAGTTGAAAAAAGATTATACATAAAAGCTTAAACAGTTCTAAGTTTACTTGGCTCGAAAGGCATGAAGAAAGCAAGAATTGATAAGCACCCAATGAGGGCACCACAAACCCAAATTGGGACGGAAGTTCCTGTTTGAGCACCATACCAGTAAACCACTGGGGCAAAAGCACCAGCAATTCTACCAACGACTAATGCAACGGCAACACCAGTTGTACGAGCTTTAGTTGGGAAAACTTCTGGTGTGTAAGCGTACAAGCACGCATAGTAAACATTGCAGAAAAAGTAAGTAGCCGAACCGAAACCTGCATCTTGACTAGGATTTCTAACTGTTGTGTAACCAAATAAGATAGCCATTGTTGATAAAGCACCGAAAATCATAGTACCTCTTCTACCAACTTTTGGTATCCGAATCAAGAAACCACCTAATATTGGACCAAAGATACCAACAAAATTATCCAATGTTGCATTTCTGTAGACATAATAGTTAGTTGATCCGGTATCACCACCATGTGAAGCAATGTAAATGTATAAGAAGTTGTAGAAAACGGAATATGAAATACCAATAAGCAACCAGGATGTTAAAATTAAAGATGTCGATCTAATAACCAACTTATTTGAGAATAAAATCCTAAGGTTAACTTTAGTTGTAGCATAAAGTTGTTGTAGACCTTCACGGAAACTATGTGCATTATTGTAATCGAAATAAGTCTGCTCGATTTCACCGCAATCTTTCAAATCTTGTAAAGTTAAAGAACATGTTCTATTGTACTTTTTAGCTAACTTTTGAACAGCTATCAAAGCTTCTTCATCTTTGCCAACAGAAATTAAGAACTTTGGAGTTTCTTCAAGCTTCAAAACAAAAAGACGTAATAATGCAGCACCCATAACGATACCTGAGTTAACATACCAACAATATCTCCAACCTCTGTTCGTAGCAGAATCACAGAATGGTTCAGAACAAGAATTATTTGGAATGAATGCCCAAGAGACAAGACTTGCAATGGTTTGACCAACACCCCACCAAGCAGCCATAGAAGTATTTAAAAATTGATACTTAGAAGGTAAGAATTCCATGAAAACAGCAACATCAGTTGCAATGTTACCACCAGCAGCAACAGTTGAAAGGAACATGAAAATACAGTACATTGCATAACTGGAAGTACCACCAGTGAGGAAACCAAATAAGGATGTCAAAACCAAGGAAGAATTGAAAGCTAATTTTCTACCAATTAAATCGGCACCAAAACCGAAAAGGATTGAACCAACAATCAAACCAGCGTAGAAAATTTCAACACCAATAGGATAACCACCACCTTTAAGTTGTAAGTCGACATATTTTTTAACAGAAGATTGGATCATTTCCATTTGAGAATCAACGGAATAACCAAAACCAGCAATACAGAATAACTGGACGTGAAACCATGTAAAACCTATTTCATCAATAGCATCATTAATCAAGTTAATTTTCTTTGCTAAAACCTTGTCACCACCTTCCACCATCGTCATATCTTTCTTCAAATTTGTTGCACCATGACCACCATTTTCAAGGCTGTCTGATAGTGAAGCACTATCATCAGTAGAGAGGCCATTTACTTCGAATGGTTTCTTTTCAGTGTCTGTATCCATGATAAAATTTTTCACTTTTCACTTTTTCAAGTTTTCACTTTTCTTTGAATATCGAAGACTCGTGTGAAATAATTTGAAATCAAGAAATCAAGAAATCAAGAAATCACCGAATGTTGCAATTTCATTCAATATTTATAGTAAACGAGTAAACCTGTTATCATGACATCATTTGCATGATAGTAATCCGCGGTATGCATTAAAACGCAGTATTCGATAATAAAAAGCAATTGTTGGGTGAACAATAGCTGAACGCAAAAGTATTATTATCGGCGGGGATTAGGTCATACGTTGCACCAACTCTCCCCCGCTAGAACCGCTTTCTGCGCCGGGTACAATTGCCGATTCCGGAAACTCGCCTCCACTTGCCGCGGTTAATAACGGCTGTCATTCTCCAACGGCTCCATGCGGGTGTAGAACCCGTGGGGCTGATAAAGTGGGTCTAATCCTCTTCTAGAAGATAAAGCTAATCGTGATCTAACCTGTTAGCTCCATTTTTTGAGATCAAAAGAAAAGAGGGGGAAAAGAGAAGTAAAGGAAATTATGGCGTTCAACGTTAGAAACACAAACCCAGCTCTCTTGACTGAGGAGCTGTCAGAGGATACTCTACCAAATCAATTTGAAAAAATTTATGACATCAGAATTCCGCTCAAAGATGGCAACTACCTTCATGCAAATGGTTGGTTCCCAAAAGGTGCTGTGCTTGATGATAATCATTCATTTGCTACTTTAGTTGAGTATATACCTTATAGAACAGATGTTACTGTCATCAGGGATACCATTAGACATCCTTTCTATGCAGCAAATGGATTCGTATCTCTTAGAGTCGATATGAGAGGTGCTTGTAATTCTAGTGGTATTCTTACTGACGAATATCTCAAGATTGAGCAAGATGATTGTCTTGAAGTATTTGATTGGATTGTAGATCAAAAATGGTCCAACGGGAACATTGCAATGTTTGGTAAATCATGGGGTGGTTTTAATGGTTTACAAGTAGCAGCAAGACAACATCCTGCACTTAAAACTATCATTACTTTGATGTCAACAGATGATAGATATTCTGATGATGTTCATTATAGAGGTGGATGTTTACTTGCAACTGATATGCTTTGGTGGGGTTCAACTATGGCTGTATATCAGCCAAGACCACAAGATCCAAGAATTGTGGGAGAAGAATGGAAGGAAAATTGGTTAGAACGTTTAAATGTTCCTCCAATGGTTAGACAATGGATCCAACATCAAACAAGAGATGAATATTGGAAACATGGTTCAGTTAATGAAGATTGGAGCTTACTTGATATTCCTATCTTAGCTGTCGGTGGATTCCGTGATGGTTATACATCACCTGTATTTAGAATGGCAGATAAGTTGCCAAATCCAGACTCTGCATGTATTGTTGGTCCATGGGTTCATGAATACCCTGAAATTGCAGAACCTGCACCTAAAATTGACTATCAGCAATTATCAACTAAATGGTTTTCTAAATGGTTATATCCTGAACGTGAAAATGATTTCACTCTTCCAAGATTATCTGTTTACATTCAAAAGCCTTGCACAATTAAGGAGTCGTATGTTGTGAGACCGGGCAATTGGTTTGCAACTGATACTCCTTCAGATAAATCTTATAAGGAGCTTTTCTTTAATGATGATTTAAAGTTATCGTCAAATGAAGCAGATATGAAAGCTGTTTCATTTAAAGGTAATCTATCACATGGTTTGTTTAGAGGTACGTATTGCCCATTTGGTTTTAAAGGTGATTTTCCATGTGATCAAAAGTATGAAGATTCCAAATGTTTATGTTTTGATACTGAATTATTTGAAGAAGATACTGAAATTGTTGGCTTGCCATTTGTTGATATGGTTCTATCTTCAGACAAACCGTTAGCAAATATTTCTGTCAGATTGGTAGATATCTACCCTGATGATGGGGAGCATGTTCTAATGTGTTGGGGACAGCTCAATTTAACTCATAGAGAATCTCACGAATTTCCTAGCTACTTAAATCCTGGTGAAAAGTATAATGTACGTGTTGATCTAGATGCCACGGGTGTTAAAGTTGAGAAAGGACATAAAATCCGAATTGCTTTATCTTCATGTGATTGGCCTCAAGCATGGCCAACTCCGGAAACTCCAGAGTTGACTCTGTATTCAGGTAAGCTATCCTTACCTATTTATAATAAAGCGGTCCAACCACCAAAGTTTGGAAAGCCAACAATTGTCAAATCATCTCTTGAATTAGAGAAAAGGAGAGATTATAATCGTTCTAAAAAGCTTGAGTACGATTACGGGAAAGATGTTTGGAGACTCACTGACATTTTAGATAGTGGTTCCATTAAAATTAATAACAATGGAAAAGTTTCAGGTTTCTACTTTGGAGAGTGTAATACAAATATTTGGGAAATCGATCCAAATGATCCTCTTTCTGCGTTGAACCAATGTGATTGGATCTATGAAATGGGAAGAGAGGAGGATAATTGGAACATAAAGTTTGAAACAAGTACCAAGTTAACTTCCGACTCTGAAAACTTTTACTTGCTTAACACCAGAAAGGCATATGAGAATGGTACCTTGGTTTCTGATCTTGTCTTTAACGATACAATCCCTCGTAACTTTATATAATACTGATACTCGTCTATATATATGCAAATGCAATTAGTTTAGTTTAGTTCTTGAGAAAGTTTAGCAATTCGCTCTTGCCTTTCCTCTCGATCAATTTCTTTATAAGTAAAAGTTCCCTTAATTCATCCTTCGAAAGTTGATTTTCTTCAATTTTCAATTCATCTTCGGAAACTTTCAACAGATTCTCCAAATTCACTTCAGCTGTTTGATTATTTACAAGTGATCTATGACTTAATTTGCTCAAACTGTAAACGTAATCTTTTAAAGATGGTTTCAAATTCATCAACATTTCAAAATTTCTTTGATCTTCGTTAATCTTTTTTATCTTTGCTGAATTGATAAAATCTAGTATAATGTTTTCTTCATTTATTTTGAATGTTAAATTACTGTATTTTAAATTCAAATTATTGCCATCGTGTAAGGATTTTATTTCTCTCTTCAACGCTTCAAGTTTATCCTCAATATTTACAATCTCTATATTGGCATTTATAGGGAGTTTGCCTGATCTCTCAAAATTTTTAATGTTGGTAACATGTATAATCGATTGATTCTTGAATTTTCTTAATGGAGTTGCTAAATCATCAACATGATTAGGGCATTTCCATTTGGATCCTAGCTTTTTAACACTTGTTAACGGTGGGTCAAGGCAATCAAGATGCCATGAGAGAGGGCAATAATCACAATTTATAATTTCTTTCTTCAGCCCACTATCGCCACATCTATAGCAAAGGTACGGTTTGTCGTCTTTGTCATAAACTCCATTAAGTGGATCATCAAACTCTTTTGTTAACTGTTTGTATGATTTGGTCTGCTTAAAGGAATCGTCATTGTAGTCACCTAATCTATCAGCATAAATGCCTTCAAAAGTGTCTATAAGCTCTTTAGGTAATTGGAAACTTATCGGATCCTGGTATATTATATTATCGAAAAGTGTAGAAAATATTCCGGTATTTGTTGTAATTTTTTCCTTTGGAGTTTTCTTTTTTATGCATTCTTTACAATACCAATATTCTGGTAAGTTCGTTGCGTCCACTGGAGGGTTGATACATTGGAAGTGATACGATTTGGGACATGATTCGCAACATAAAAACATACCCGTCATTCCACAACAAGAACAGTAATCATTATTTATAGCAGCACTTTCTGTGGAAGGAGTATTTGATTTGGATTCTGAAGGGGAATCATCATCTGTGGGACTGGGTCCTATTAATGCAGATTTTGGAGTAGTTTTAAGTGTTACACTCAAACTCTTTCTCGAAACTTTACTTTTCAAAGGAGTTCTCTGTTCTGGATCATCAGATTTTGATCTTTTCAGATGAGTTCTGATATCACTTTCAATGAGTGATTTTTCATAATGTTCATCAACAGTTTCACACTGATGCTGGTATTCTTTTAACTTTTTTGAAACAGTGGGCACTTTATCATTTTGCTTTAATATTTTAGAAAATACTCCAAATTCTTTCTTCACTTTAGCAGTTGGTGGATCTTCTAATCTTTGACCTGTTACGATTGTAGTTTCAGCAAGCGCCGGCTCGACAAAATTGATTTCCTCATTATGACCTTCATCTTCTTCATTCACGGAGTCTGCTGACACAGAGTTGTTGTTCCTCGTTGAACGGACTGGTCTTCTCCTCTGCATAGTCATGATCTCGCTAAATAATAACTCTTAGCGTGGATCCACTCAGCAAACACGTAAAATTCAACATAATAATTCATTAGAAAAGACCACCAGACACGAGAAATCGAAAATCGCTGCAAGGCCTTTTAGCTAAAAGCAGAGAAATGCGAAATTGAGAAAATTGTCCCAAACAAGCAATCGCGGTTAATTTTGAGGTTCTCTTTGCTGATCTGACTCTTCAGCAGTTCACTTTATTTTCCACTTTTCATCTATTTTCTCCTCGACTCTATTTTTTACTTTATAATACCACAGAATTACGATGCTAAAGGTTGCCAAAAGATTATACAGTTCTATTGAAATTCCTAAAAACAAACTCAAATACATTCCAACTTCCGGAACCTATCCAAAGGGTTTTAAAGTTGGATGTTATGCTTCAGGTGTGAAGAAAAATGGTGCACCAGATTTAGCATTAATTTATTCTGCAGAATCTTGTAATGCTGCAGGTGCATTTACCACAAACAAGTTTAAGGCAGCTCCAGTTGTTATTGATAAGAAAAATCTAGAATTAAAGGAAAATAAAGATTTCCATTCTATTGTCATCAATTCTGGATGTGCCAATGCTGTTACAGGTCGTGGGGGGTTAGAAGATGCTAATGATATTATTAACTATGTTGACCAAACTTTGACGGGCAAAACATTCCCTGTGTCTAAAACTTTAACCATGTCCACTGGTGTCATTGGACAAAGATTGAAAGTTGATAAAATTAAAGCAGGTATTGATAATATAGTGCATGAGCTTGGGTCTGATCATGAGCACTGGTTAGATTGTGCAAAGGGTATAATGACTACGGATACTTTCCCAAAGCTTATTTCCAGATCTTTCACTCATAATGGAATTGAATATTCGATTTCAGGTTTAGTCAAGGGTGCAGGTATGATATGTCCAAATATGGCAACATTGCTTGGATTGATTATTACTGATGCTCCAATTGAGGCGAAAACATTAGATACTATGTTGAGAAAATCAGTTAACAAATCATTCAATTGTATCTCTGTTGACGGTGATATGTCCACCAATGACACAATATTGGCATTATCTAATGGACAAAGTGGAGGCGAGGTTATTACAGAACAATCAGGAGAGATTTATGACATTTTTGAAAAGCAATTTAAAGAAATTGCAATTGAGTTGGCAAAATTGGTGGTTAGAGATGGTGAAGGTGCCACGAAGTTTATTACTATCAATGTGAAGAATGCGAAGAACGATGAAGAAGCCAAGAAGGCAGCAAACTCTATTTCTAACTCAGCCTTAGTAAAGACAGCTATGTTTGGTAAAGACGCCAATTGGGGTAGAATTCTTTGTGCAATTGGTTATGCGAATGTGGACGTTGATACCACCAAGACCAATGTTTCATTTGTTCCAACCGATGGCACAGAAGAATTGAAGCTTTTAGTTAATGGTGAACCCCAACCTGTTGATGAAGAACGGGCTAGTGAAATATTAGAGCTTGAAGACCTTCAAATCGAGGTGGATCTTGGTGTAGCTGGAGAAGGTAAGTGTCAATTTTGGACCTGTGATCTTTCGCATGATTATGTTACAATTAACGGTGATTACAGAAGTTGATGGGTAGCAAACTAAATAGATGTACATTTTGCAGCATTCTCATTTATAGAACTGTACTTTAAAGACTTACTTCCACATAGCAAATAGATGCCAGACACGGTTCGTTTCATTGCATTTTGCTTTTGCAATCGACGCGCCGCTCCAAATTTCGAGAATGGAAGCCTTTTTTTAGACTTCCCAATTTTTCCGTTTTCCATCGATCGGGAATTCCGAGTTTACACCACCAGTTTTCGTGACAACGTGTTGTTTGGTTTTACTGGTTTTTTCTTTCCTCTTTCTTTTCTCTTCTTGTTATCTATAATAAATTATCCAAATCAATTATAATATGTCCTTTACCGATAGAGAACAACCAAAAACTATCTGCTTATTCGATGTCGATGGTACACTTACTCCAGCAAGATTAACAGTTTCTCCAGAAATGAAACAACTTCTTAAGGATTTACGTAAGAAGTGTGTTATCGGTTTTGTCGGTGGTTCCGACTTCTCCAAACAATTGGAACAATTAGGCCCTGATGTTTTAGAATCATTTGACTACTGTTTCTCTGAAAATGGTTTAACTGCTTTTAAACTCGGTAAACCATTAGCAGCTCAATCTTTTATTAACTGGATTGGTGAAGAAAAATATAATGAATTGTCTAAATTCATTCTTAAATACTTATCCGAGTTAGATTTACCTTTTAGAAGAGGTACTTTCATTGAATTCAGAAAAGGTATGATCAATGTTTCCCCAGTTGGTAGAAACTGTGTAACTGAAGAAAGAAATGAGTATGAAAAATATGATTTGCAACACAATGTTAGAAAAAACATGGTAAATGCATTGAAGGAAAATTTTAAGGATTTGGACTTGACTTACTCTATTGGTGGACAAATTTCCTTTGATGTTTTCCCAACCGGTTGGGATAAAACTTATTGTTTAAGACACATTGAAGATGAAGGTTTTGATACTGTTCACTTCTTTGGTGATAAGGCTTACCAAGGTGGTAACGATTGGGAAATTTATTCCGATGAAAGAACCATTGGTCACTCTGTTACCTCCCCAGAAGATACTATGAAGCAATTGAAGGAAATCTTCAACTTATAATTCTCTGTGTAAGGTTACATCATTATAATTTAAAAATTTTACTAACTTATAAACTTACAAATTTACTAGCTCACCAACCTTGCATATGCAAGAACCAATGAAAATGTACCTGCACAAACACCAAATAACCATTGTAGAACAGTTGTTTTAACACTGTCAATTTGAACCTTTAAATTATAAATTTCTTGATTGATTCTAGTATCTGTTTCCTTTATTTTTAGATCGTATATACTACTTTCTTCTCTTATTCTACCCTTCTCTAAACTTAAATCTAACCTGACACTACTAAGACTCTTATTGATTTCTTCTTTGAATTTTATCCTCAATTTTTCAAGTTCACTTCTAAGTCTTTCGTTCTCGTTTTTGATAGAATTAAAATCAGATTTATCAATCATTTGAAGTTCACCTTTTAATTTGGCAAAGTCGACTTTCTGTTTATATGACATTTTGTTTAAAACTTCCCTAGTAATTAAATTTGATGCATAAAGTTCAATACCATCATTTATAGAATTTGCAATGATAGTTGCAGCAACTTTAGCCTGTTCTTCCGTAAATTTGCCATCTCTTGTTATATCCTCAACAAACTTTTGCGTGTCAAACATTGGACCTTGGGCAGCCCATCTTCTAGACGATGTATGAAAGCCACGAGCGCCAACTAGAGTTATTCTCCTGCTCAACATTGGGGGTATTCTATTGGAATTGCAGTTGATGGTATGGAACGTTGTAGTAGTAGAAATATTAATAGTAACCGTGATAAGGAACTATAGACGCGATCAAATTGTAACTTCATGACTTTAACCTTTCTCCTAACAAAATTCATTGGCATATATATTCTACAGACCAGACAGACACGTTAAATGAAATATAGAAACTTTGATCCTTCTACTGATCAGCCAATAAGTGCTGCAGCACTTTTGAAAAAATATGGTGACTTCAATGAAATAAAGCTGAAAAGTTTTGATATAACGAATGCTATAGCTGAATCGAAACCCAATTCTAACAATGAAGATCTTACATCCAAATTTTTAAAACGATTTGATAAAATAGCTAATATAATAAATAGTAATGCTATAAAGAAAGGATCGAAATCAACTGTCAAACATAAAGAGAACTTAACTGAATTTGACAAATATTTGAAAAATAAGTATCCACTAGCAGACATCAAAACAGAAGAAAAATTTACAATTTTACTAAAAGAGAGAATAAAGGATATTGTCGATAATACAAATTAGAGATATCCATGCCCAAACTAATTTATGTATACTATTACAGAGAAATACAATACGAATAAATGATCACTTTTTACTTTTTCCCTTTGAGAACAAACACTATTTAGTACTCATAAATAGCAGAGTACCCATAAAGGAAAGAGAATACAAAGAAAGCTGCACAACCACCAAACATAACAGTTCTCAAACTTATTTTTGTAGACACGTACTGACCACCTAAAACGGCTAATAAAGTACAAGCGGCATGACCGACAGATCCACCTAGGACAATACTTAACCACTCACCACCAGCTGCCATAGCGATGGTTGTGATTTGGGATCTGTCACCCCATTCACCTAAAAATGTCATTGTGAAAGTTTGATACCAAATTGGTGTAGAAACATAAGCTAAAAGATTTTTTATATTATCAGCTATAGTAGCTTTCTTCTCCGTTGTACCTTGTTCTATATCACCATTTAAATCGTTCAATTCAACTGCAGCAATTTCTTCTTCAACCTCGGCTAATTCTTCCTCTACTCCTGCATCTTTTGAAGTAGCTAAACCTTCACGTAGTAAATTGATTCCAAAAACCAAGAATAAAACTGCTGCTGCAAATCTTGTTAGTCTAGGTGATAGTAATTGGGGTAAAATATTACCAATTAAACCTGACAAAATTGTCATCAAGACTAAGGCTGAAGATGCAGCAGAGAAAACAACCATACGTGGGTGACGCATCGCCATGATTGCAGCAATAAGGAAAGTTTTATCACCAATTTCACTAACCACAATCATAGAAACTGCAAGATAAAAAGAATAAAATGGATTGATAGTTTCACTTTTGTGTTTCCCCACAGAGCTTTCGGGTTCAACAATATGACCTTGATTGTCCTTTGGACTTTTCTGTATCGTTACCAAATCATCACTTGCTGCATTACCTAAATCAACTGGTGGATATACAGCGGTGACAGTAGTCAATATTAATGCAAAACGTAAAATAGAGGAAAACTTCATAGTTTTATGAAGCGATTATGGATCAGTAATATGAACAAAATGAAAACCCTGACTTGAAATGGTTTTTATATTGAACCGATGTAAGCAGAACGACAACGGATAAATTATGATTGGACAAGTACCTGAAGAAATTGTGAAATTCACCTCGAAATTTGAAAAAAAAAAAAATAGTCGGAACTTCAAAGACCGTGTGATCACTTCCAAAGTCTTATATATAAACAATCCCGATCTGGGGCTAAAATTACCTTAAATAAATTAACATGTATAGCTAGCTATAGATAACTATAAATTGATTTTGTTTTTCTTGTTGTATAGAGAGATAGAAATGAATAGATGATATAAACGCGTAAGCTTAAAGCTTGAGTCATAAAATGAAAACTAATTGTTTTGATTGTGCTGTTAGGATGAATAATTTAATATTAAAAGACTGTTTGAACTTTCATAAACGCTCAATGATTTAATGATGACCATATAATGCATCTTCAGGAATTGGACTACCAACGACGGTACCATTCTTGATAGCAGAACCTTCATACCAACCACCGTTGTGTAATCCACCATCAACGAGGCCATTTTGTTGTTTATATTGTTGGATTCTTTCAATCATTAAAGGTTTGAAATTCTTCACGAGACCTTGATATGGCCAACTGAATGCTTCACCCATAGCACAAATGGAGTGACCACAAACTTCATGAGTTAATTCTAATGCTTGATCGATTTCCTTTTCATTAGCTTGACCAACAGCCAATCTGTCCATCATTTTTGATAAGTAAGTTGAACCTTCCCTACAAGGGGTACATTGACCACAAGATTCATGCTTGTAGAATGCTAATAATCTTTGTATACCTTTAATGACATCAGCTTGTTTGTTCATAACAATAACAGCTGCAGTACCTAAACCTGAACCTGCATTTCTTAAATCATCATAATCCATTAAAATATTTTCACAAGTATCAGCGTTTAAAATTGGAGTTGAAGAACCACCTGGGATAACTGCAAGTAAATTATCCCAACCACCTTTAACACCACCACAATGTTTTTCAAGAATATCTTTCAATGGGATTGACATTTCTTCTTCAAAAGTACAAGGTTCATTGACGTGACCTGAAACACAGAATAATTTAGTTCCTGAATTTCTTTCTCTACCAAATCCAGCAAACCATTTACCACCTCTTCTTGCGATAGTTGGAGCAACAGAAACTGATTCAACATTAGCAACAGTTGTTGGTCTACCAAATAAACCAACACCGGCTGGGAAAGGAGGTTTCATTCTTGGTTTACCTGCTTTACCTTCGATGGATTCAATCAAAGCAGTTTCTTCACCACAAATATAAGCACCCATACCTCTGTGAATGTAAATATCAAAATCGTAACCTGAACCACAAGCATTCTTACCGATTTTACCATGTTTATAAGCATCATCAATTGCCTTTTGTAAAATAGTTGCTTCATTATAGAATTCACCTCTAATATAGATATAAGCAGCTGTTGCATTCATTGCTCTACCAGCGACTAAACAACCTTCAACTAATTTTTGAGGTTCCTTCCTCATAATTTCTCTATCTTTACAAGTACCTGGTTCACCTTCATCGGCATTAACAACCAAATATCTTGGACCAACATTTTTCTCCCATCCTGGTGGGTTCATGAATGACCATTTTAAACCAGATGGGAAACCTGCACCACCTCTACCTCTTAAACCTGAAGCTTTAATTTCATCAATGATCCATTTATCACCTTTAAGTAAAATTTCTTTAGTTTTATACCAATCACCGATTTTTTCAGAAGCTTTCACATCCCATGGTTCAGCACCATATTTCTTTGAGTTTTTAAGGTATAAATTTTGAAAGATTCTATCTTTATCCTTTAAACCACCATGAATTCTATTTGGGGTATTTTCTATAGTTGCAAGTAAACGTCTTGAACCTGATGATGTAAATAATGCCTTATTAGATCTACTAGACAATGCAAACATCTTGTGTGTATAAATATTTGATGCTTGAATGTGCAAGTGTGTGGTTGATTTAAATCAAAACTGTTGTGCTAGTTCACTTCCACCAACTCCAATTGAAAACCAACCACTCAGAAATCCGGGTTTACTTTTTGCTTATTCTTTCTTCATTTCGCTCGCTGCGAGTGGTTGGTTCGAATTTCTCGAGAGAAGAATGCATCGGGTCTGTGCTTACGTCAGCGCGTCCGTGCACCAGCGATTGCTTGTGAGGATGGTAGGTGATATATATATCATCTATTTATTGATCACCTAACAGTCTTAATATCGTGAAAAACCTTTATATTAGACAAGATCCACTTGCCTCCACAGTCTATACATTATTTATTTGATTATTCTTAAAAAGAGTTAGTTATATGAGAGAAATCTAGTTTGCAGCATCATAACTTGGTGGTGTTACAGCTAGGACATTTGCAACCACTACCGCATGCACACCGACTTGGCTTTCCCGAAGAGCTTCCACTGCTGCAACATGAGGTCTTCGCATTTGAACCACAGCTTGATTTTTGAGCTGGGCTGGTGGTAGTTTGTTTAGCTGACATTTCAGCATTGATTTCCATTGCCTTCTTTGCACATCCGCAAACCATGAGATATCTTTATAGTCTTTAATAAAATGTTTGATTAAAGAAGAATTTGTGTTGGAGAACGCTGGAACTTCTTTATTTATTGGCACCACCGCATCATCGACTTTAAGGCTTATCTTGCCGAGCCTGAGCGGGTATCATCACCTGATTGGGAAGGTCTAAGCGGAAACAGTTGATATCGCGATTGGTCGCCTCACCTACCCGATTTGGACGAAAAAGATTGGATTCATTTAGGACATTAATTCATCACTAAAAACAATGATTAAAGAAGTATACATTAAGAATAATAATTGATTTTGCTAAAGGCCACGAGAGTAAATAAATTACAGTTTACTCAATTTTTTCAATTCTTCCTTAAGTAATTTTGCAATTACAGGGTTTGCCTTACCGAAATATTCACAAACTCTTTCTTGGATGAAAGGTTTTGCACCGCTAACATGACCTGCGATGTTACTAATTAAAGCTTCTTGTTCACCCTTTGTTCTACCTAAAACATCCCAGAATTTACCAGGTTGAACAAAATCGTAATCGGTAATTTCCCAATGGAATGGTACAACTTCCTCTTGATACGTTTCTTCTGAACCAACAGAACTTAATTTTGCAGGTGTTGTATATTGTACAGGACAATTGTAAGCACCAGCATAATTTGGAGTTGGTCCTAAATTACCATCAACGCACATTGAACCGTCTCTAATTTGAGGAGCAAATGAACCTGATTTTAGTGGACAATTAACGGGAATTTGGTGGAAATTTGGACCTAATCTATGTCTAGCTGTATCTGGGTAAGAGAATAATCTAGATTGTAAAACAGGATCATTTGAAGGTTGCATTGATGGGATAGTATTTGAAGGTGAGAATGCAACTTGTTCAACTTCTGCAAAATAGTTTGAAGGATTTTCATTCAAGACAAATTTACCAAAACGTCTTAATGGGAAGTCAGCATGTGGCCAAACTTTAGTTAAATCAAAGACAGAGAATGGTAATTTCTTAGATTCTTCTAATGTCATTGTTTGAATGTAACAATCCCAAACTGGGTAATCACCCTTTTCAATTGCATCAAACAAATCTTGAGTACTATGATCAGGGTTATCACCAGCCAATTTTCCTGCTTGGTCATTATTTAAGTTATGAACACCTTGTCTTGCAATGAAATGGACTTGAACATATTTCCATTCACCTTTAGCGTTAAACCATTTGTAAGTATGACCGGAATAACCATTCATTGTTCTCCAAGAAGCAGGAGTACCTCTTTCAGAGAATAAATACATAACTTGATGTAAAGATTCTGGGTTGTTGGTTAAGTAATCCCAAAACATGTTTGGATCTTTCAAATTAGTTTGAGGATTTCTCTTTTGAGTATGAATGAAATGAGGGAACTTTGTTGGATCTCTAATAAAGAAAATTGGAGTATTATTATAAACCAAATCTAAATTACCTTCTTCAGTGTAGAATTTAGTTGAGAAACCTCTTGGATCTCTAGCGGTATCAGCAGAACCCTTTTCACCACCAACAGTAGAAAATCTAGTCATAATTTTAGTTTTCTTACCAATTTGGTTTAAGAATTTAGCACAGCAAACATCAGAAATATCATCAGTTACTTCGAAATAACCGAAAGCTCCTCCACCTTTAGCATGGACAACTCTTTCAGGGATTCTTTCTCTATCAAAATGAGCAAGAGAATCAATTAATTTAAAATCTTGCATAAGTAAAGGACCAACAGGTACTTTATAGTTATAATCGTCATTTTTGACAGAAATTCTTTGAGTTGAGAAAGGGTCTGAAACGGGACAACCGTTAGTAGTAGTATAAACTGGAGGATTTGACATTTTATTCAATTGAATTGATGAAAAAGGGAGAGGGGTGAAATAAGGGAAGAGTGGAAGGGATAGAAATGGGGAGGAATATAAAGGATACTTATATACTGTGAAGAGGTGGTGATGGGTGATGATGACCTGGAGACCAATGGAATGGACGGTTAAATTGATTACAAACTGGTTATCCGCCGAGAGCGGCCCAGATCAAGCAAGCCGGTGCGGCCAGGGCCTCGCGATAATCCAGGGCGGGGAAAGTGGCAGAGCAGGCCGGGCGAAAAAGCAGCAGCACAATATGGCGGGCGAAATTGCTGAATTTGCGACATGGCGAAATTGCTTCCGGCGCTTGCCGCGGGACTGGTTGCCGTTTTGGGACTGGTGTGGCTGGTGCAATTGGTACTGACGGCTGGTGCTAAAGGCTGGTGTGTTTGCGACGGTCGTCGGTGTGTGCACGTGACGCATGGAGGCTGGCCGCAAAGTTGGTCGGTCATTCAGAGTCACAGATCAGTTGGATCAGACCTTTAGAATACCACAACCACAATACACCACACTCTCCTCATCTGGCAATGTCATTCCCTGTCTCGTTGTATGTCTCTATCTATACATCATCCCTTGAAAACAAATACTAACACGTTTTGCAGGTCTCTCAATATACCCTTTGAGTCTAACAAACAAGCGTCTATAGCTGAAAAGACACTTTCACCTGACCCTATCCTAAAACCTGGTCAGTCTCAGATTACGTATTCTGTGCATGATAGTACACTCCATATTAACGTACAGGCTATCGATGATAGAGTTGTGCGGGTAACTGTTAACAATTTACTTGAAAATTTGAAAACTGTAATTGAATGTTTTGAAGAATTCGATACGATACCTGTTTAAAATACAATACCCATTTTATAGAATTAATATATAATAATCACTACTTTAATCTCTCCTCAAATCTTAATTCATCTAATGGTTTCAAACCAATTAAAATTCTTAAGAAATTATCAATTGCCATTCTTTGTTTATTCAATGCATTGATTGGTTTATATGAAGGTCTTGTAAGTGGTGCCTTTAACCAATAACTTAGCAATGATAAAACACTGTACATTGATTCATATTCACCATTATCTTTGGAACATTTAACTCTACTTAAAAATTCAGTCATAACTAACAAATCAATAATTAATGGAGTAGCAAGTAATGAATCTTCACAGATATTATGAACAGAAATTCTGTTATGACCACCTAACATTAATTCACTATAATATTCATCCATTGCAACTTTAGAATCACCAACTGCTTCAAGATATTTAATGACAATACAATGATCAATTGATTCCTTCTTTGATGGATCATAAAGAATTGGATTAGATTCAATAACATCATCAACAACAGATGCCTTGGAAATTTCCTTTGATCTAAATTGCTTTGGTGATGATAAATTATAACCATCGTTATTACCTAAATGATTGTATGAAGCAATTGATTTAATTTTAATACCTGCATCAACCATATATTGAGCCATAACAGATTTAAATTTAGTTTGACCACTCTTAAAATCATCACCACCAATAAAGACATCTTTTTCTAATGCCAATTCAATTAAACCAGGAACAAAAGTATTTTGTGGTGAACCATTAACGTATGGAACACCTTCTAAAATGGAAGCAATTGCGAAAATGGTACTTGCAGAAATTTCAGAGTGTCCCTCTTTAACAGCATTGATAAGGTTCTCCTTAGTATCATGAACACCAGGAGTAACTTCACAATATCTTTCAGTATTAGCAGTCCATAAAACAATTACTTTATCTAAATCATTATCGGATTTAAATTTCTGAATATCTTTTCTAATTTGTTCAACGTGATTCCATTTATTCTTAACATCAACTTCACCATCTTTACCAACTCTATTAAAGCAATTATTAGCTCTCTTATCTTGATTGAGAGCAATAAAATCAGGATAATAAATAGATTCCATTGGTTTAATTTTTTCCATGTAAGGTTTAAGCTTTTCCTTTAAATCATATTCCAAAACTTGAGCTCTATTCATAGCATCATATAAATTCATATCATTAATATCCCAACCTGAGACAACAAAATCATTAGGGTTAACCATTGGAACGAGTGAAGAGAAAGGAGCATAAATATCATCACCATTTTTATCAACACCTAATTTAATAGTTGAAGCTTGAGTAACGGAACCAAAATAATTTGCCTTTAAAGGACCTTCTCTAGTTTCAAATTCAATTTTATGTTTATTTGCTAAAGTTGCAGCACAGAAAGTAGTACCATTATTACCACCTAAACCTACTAATAAAATACCAACTTTAGGAACTTTTAAATCTAATTTAAAATTTAAGTTGGTTTGAATAGTATCAATATGAATTTTACCATCATTGGAATCTTTAGTGACAATTGAGTTTTCATAGGTATACTTTGAAGTTAATTCTTTGTCAGTATAGACAGTTCTATCGTTATTTACTTGGATGGAAGGAGTGAAAGTCATTGTTTGAGGTAGCAGATGATATGGAAAAGAAGGAAAAAAAAATTAGAGAAAATAAGAAGATGAAAAGGAATTGATTAAAAAGGGGGAGAATGGTAGGTATTTATAGACAAGTGTATGAAAGGTTACAGCAATGAAATGGACAGGTGGGAGCCATAGAAAGCAAATGGAAAAGCATAGAAACCCCAACAAAAGATAAACACGTCTACATAATCGGCCATACCGCCGACACGGGCCACGGCAGCCAATGAAAAGAGAGAAACACGAGAAAAGAGGTGGAAATTGGACAAAAATGGACAAAAATGGACAAAAAATGGACAAACACGCTCGGCGAGTTTGCCGACCAAAAAAGCCCTTCCTCCCGGCGAAATTGCCAAGGGGTTTTCCACCATTTTCGCATTTTCACGTATTTTTTGGCGCTAAAATTGGCGCTAAAATTGGCGCCTCGTTTTTCTCGCTTCTCTTTTCACATGCTCAAAATGAAACTTGCTTGAGTTTCCCCTCATTTTCTCATTTTCTCATTTTCTCATTTTCTATTTTCTCATTTTCTCATTTTCTCCACAGACTGCGTTCTGGCCCTTTATTCTTCATTACCTACACAAATTTTATATTATATATTACACAGTAGAAACTCTCAACTATCAGCAGTCGCATTTGTAGTTGCAGCTGTATCACCCTTTACAGATTCTTGCTGTGATGCCTTTTGTGATGCAATTATCTTCTCCCTTACAATTGCATCAATCGTTTGCATCAAACTAACTTTCTCCGTTATTAATGATTTTAATTTAATTGCATCCCCATTTAACTTATCAATTCTTTTCTTGAAAAATGTAACGCTTTCTTCTTTACTCTTTTCCACAAAATATCCTGTACCAATATCAATCTTAAATTTATCAACCTTGTTCTGTCCACGTACATATAATGATGATGTAAGTGGAATAAACATTTCATTATCATTATCATCTTTGTTATCCATGTTTTTGTTCTCTTCAATTAAATTCACACTATTAATACAATCTTTATATTTATTCTGTGCTAAAAGTAATGCATCATATGACGACTGTAAATGCATCAATTCTTGTTGTGTGTTTTGTTTAAATGCCATCAATTGTTGTGGTCCTAATGATGCTAAATTTACTGACATGTCGAATTTATTTGTATATATTATAATAATCAGTTGTAATCCTCTTAACTCTCTTTATCTTTGGAATTAATTGTGTTGAATTAATCTCACTTCGAATCGTTGAAACTGAAATTTTCTCACCAAGGGCTCGCTCCTTCAATGCTGCTTCAACTTTCATCAATTTCACTTTGTAACTATTACCTTTAAATGAATCTGCAAGTCCCAATCGTACCCTTTCATTCCATCCCTCTGTAACAATCCCATAATCAATAATTATCCTTTTTGTCTCTTCTAAATCATCCTTTATTATACCCTTTCCAATCAAATACATCAATTTCTTCGCATCATTCATAAATTTAAACTGATCATTAACATCAATCTCAAGTTTCTCCAAAATTGAACTTTCTTTCTCATCATTTCCTTCCCCTTCCTTTTCCTCTTCTTCCAGATCAGTTTCCAAATATTGTAGCTTCCCCTTTTGAATTTTCTTCAATTCATTTTTCAAATCTTTCATTGTTATACCTTTATTGTTAGTTAAAACAATAGCTTTCAAGTTCTTTAACTGCCCTCGATTAATAGCTTGAACTAAACTCACAATCTTATTCATAGTAACTCCACTATTGTTCATACTTAACCATACTAAATTCTGCATTGAATATAATACATTCGTAAGCAAAAAATTATGCTTTCCAATATTAAACACAATATCATTCTTAATTAAAATCTCATTCAAATCTCGTATCAATTCAATCATATCAATATTATCTGGTAACATCTCAATCCGATGGTGCTCAAAAGCTCGTAATTTCTTGAAAATCCAATGATTCTCATTCTTACTTTCAAAATCATGTGTACGGAAATCAATTTCCCTAGCATCTTTAACAATTTCAATAAAACTACCAGGTGCATCTTTACCTGTCACAAGTAGCTTCTCCCAATATTTCAACTTTAATTCTCTCGTATTAAATCTTCGGAGTATCCCTAGTCGTTGTCTTATATCTTTCAATGAATCACTAGGTATTACATAGTTGTAATCTGTATATTTAATCTTACTCTTAATCTCAACTTCAACAACATTGTCACTTTGATTAGAAAATGGACTGACTGTATCTTCCATTATCGTTCTTATTTAATTAGTATAAAAAAGTTACATCTTGAAAGAAAAAAATTAACGTGTAAGAATCATCAATATGTAAACAATCTAGAATATTAATTTAATCAGAATAATAATAAAAAAGTATTCGACAACTACAGGATTCGAACCTGTGCGGGCAAAGCCCAAAAGATTTCTAATCTTTCTCCTTAACCACTCGGACAAGTTGCCAGTTATAAATTTTTAAACTACACAAACCTTTGCGTAAAATTAATTTTTTGGCCATTTTGAATAAATTTAAATTTTTCTTTGTTTCAATAATTTTTAAAAATTAAAAAACACCTTTTCCAAAGTCAACAATAGTTGTTTTGAATCTAAAAAGCCTAAATTACACTTTATTCTACTTAATACTTTGAATTTAAATAAATTTACTAAAAGAACTCATTAGTTGACTTAAATTCCTCAAAGCGACGCTATAACGAGTTTTCCAAACTAATAAAATCATAATTAAATCAAAATCAATCCTTTTGTTTAACGAAATACCATTTATCCTTTAACAAGCAAAGAGATTGGGATTTGTTGCAGATTCGCAATTTTACAAGACATGATTGAAGTAAAAACAAACAGTATATCACTGACAATTCTTCAATACCAGAAGCGTTTGCATTTCAATCTGCTGAGGCTGCACAAATGTTTCTTGAAAACGGAGATATATTGAAGAATGATCCCTTCTAATACCAGCTTTTGTTTGTTACCCTCAGCATAGTTATTTTTCAATATAAAATTTCTTTATAAACGAACAACGTTTTGTGTTGCAAAGCAGACTTTTACACACCATGACAAAAAATACACTACTGGAAGCTTGTAGATAAGGATCTAGCACTAGCGATATTTTGAATTCAAAGAATAAGCATATTGAAAAATTTTGACAACTTATTTGATATATAAGATATGAACTCGTTTATGGTTCTGGTTTTACAACACATTCAAAACCAACTTACACCCGTTGACCAAGTCTTATAAGTCATCTGCATATTCTGCCATTTTATACGAAGCCCATGTAAAATTTCTTAGTAAAAAAAGCACGATCTATGAAAGACCGTCCTACTTAACAGGCAAATTAGATGCCATAGTAAAAATAATTTGTTATTTTATAAAGAGAATTACATGCTTTATTAAGTATACATGAAAACTTTTTAAGTAAATACGATTGAGAATTGCTTCTTTGCTTGACACCTTAGATAGTTAGCCAATTTTCTCGTTTTAAAACAATCCTTAACTTTCCTTAAACAATATCGGTATGCTAGAGAGTTTTCAAGGATTCTAATTTGCTCAATTGTTTGGCTCTCTGAACGGCTCTCCTCGCTTGGCGCAAAAATTACAAAAATTCTGAACATTAGTGAAAGGTAAACTTTTTGACTTTTTGGTGTTAATTCGCGTAATTTAGGCGATGCATTTTTGTTTAGCCGAGATAGTTGTTTGTTTTCTTTGAAATTTGAAACCAGCACAGTGTGTTTGAGAATGCGTGTGTGTTGTTCTTTTTGTAACTATGAATTATGCAAGGTCAAATTACCTCTATTAACTGTGAATTGATTTTTGACAGAACGCAGTCTTTAAGAGTTAATTGATTTTACAAAAATGCAGTGCTAAACATGTTTGAAAGAAATTGACCCTAACAACATTGAAGAATGTACTTGACAATTGCGATGCATGCATTAAAATTTTAGCCAGAAGACACAAAAAAGATTTATACTCAAGTTTTCTCTATACAAAAGGTTTGATATACGTTGAAATTGAAGAACCATATATTGAGAATTTAAGAAATTCGATTTTGAAAGGCTTTACATATGTAATTACGTGCACTGACAGGGAAAAAAAGAATACAAGCTCATAATCGTACAATGTCTTTCCATGAAGGGCATTGGCAGAAGCCAAAATTTCTTGAACCTGCTAAACAAGTTAACAAACAAAACAAACACAAAGTACACACTGTTGTAAGCAAATTTTGGAGACCACAGCCTTATTTGACGTTGGTATTAATATACGGATACTACCAAGCTACTATTGCAGTCAGCGATATAGAAAAAGCCTCAGTCTTTATGAAAAAGGACCTATGTTAATGGGTTACCTTTCCTTCTAAGGATGCACCAAACATTTTCAAAAGAATACTGAAACAATTTTGAAATAATATCCCTAAGGTTTTTGCTTAAATCCATTTTAATTCCGGCTTTATTGTTCACAACATCAGCGTTCTTTCTATGTCACTAGTTATAGTTTGAGCATTGCACTCATATCAGCGTTCTTTTCATTTCACTAGAACTAGGGAGTTTCTGACTAATTGTTGCCTCACTGGATTATCAGGATCATTTCTGCATTCCTGGAATTTTCGGGTAATTATACGTCTTGCAACATTATTATCTCAGAGTGCATTAACTTTCCTCTCAACCCTGTTCTATCTATATGTCATACAGTGTCGGTGTTTTTGAAGCTGCTACCAACTTGTCAAGAAAAGCAAAATTTCTTTCTGTTCAGGTTCACGCGAATTTGATACGAAAACTTTTTAATTTTACAAAAACTGAACTTTTCTGATATTTTTGAAAAATTCGGGTAATTTACGCGAAGCAAATGTGCTTTATCCGAGAGATAGAAATCAATTTAAGCATTTTTTTGCAAGTCTTACTTTCTAAACAAATGCAACCGTTCAGTAACTACAACTGATGCACAAGTAAATTTTGAATCATTATTTATTAGGGATTTGCTCATTACACATAAAGGCTACTACGCCCATAGCATAGCATTAAGCTTAGTCAACAAGAGAGGTTTTCTGAGGTGATTTTATTTCTATAAAAACAGAATTTTGCTTCTATTATTGTTTTGAAATACCGTACGTATTCAAGTTAATTTATTTTACTATTACATACCCAATACTAACATTTCTTTACAGCTGACTTCAATTTTAAAGCGTTTCTTGATTAAAAGTTGATTTTTGATATATCTTTATGTTTTGAGCATGAGTTTAGTTTGATTGAAGATAGTGTCCAAGGAAACATCTAGCGTCACTTTAAACTTTTCATTACTGATACTTCTGTTTTGAATGAATTGTATTTCAATAATCATGTTAATCTGAGACTCGCATGACCGTTGTAGTTGTGGGTTTCTTATTTTTTGGATTCATTTTCAACAGAATTTATGTTGAGTAACCACATGGCTAACTAATTTGCGTATAAACATTGATGTTACTTAAGAATTCTTAATGGTAATGTTGATATGGTTCTTTTTTATGATAAACCGAAACAGGTTTTGATTCGACCAGCGACACTTCAGGTTTACGTTGATTGGTTATTTACAGCCATGAATAGAGAGATTAAAGTTTCTGTTTGATAGCTTAGGTACTTTTGAAACTGGAGTATTTGATTTACAGAGTAAAAAATATTATACTAAAATAGTTATGTGTTGACCTGGACAACTTTTGGTTTTGTAACGGTCCTTCAAACAGTTATTTCATTTTTTCGTTAATTTGAATACAAATGAAATTAATTCAACTTCCTACAGCTTCAAAGGATTTCACTCAAATGGTTATAATTTCTAGACCAGACTTATGATCAAATTTCAAGTTTGCTCATTATTGTGCACTTTTTGTGTTATTCGAATTATTCAAAATTGTTTGTCTTCGTCCTGATACAAATTATCTTTTTATGGGTGATTATGTTGATAGAGGTATTTAGTTGCAATGAAAGTTAGATATCCAAATAGATTTACAATTTTAGAGATAACTATGAATCCAGCCAAATTACTCATGTTTATTTTATGATGAATGTTTTAGCAAATATGGTACTTCAGATGTTTGGAAAAATTTTACAGATTTGTTCAGTTAGTTTTGCATCATCAAAATGACGACCATATACTCAAGTAGTATTGCACCTGATCCAATTCATTCACCATAACCATGAAGTTTACTTGAAAAACTATCATTTATGAATTAATTTTAAGCTACACAGTTTCATATTCTTCCTAAAGAACGCTAAAATTTGAAATATCCTATTTTTATCTACTGCATTGATGTGATCTCACAATTTTGAACGTTAATTTAGCCTCTGAATCTTATTTTTTAGGGTTAATGGATCTAGTTTTTGAATTTAGCATCAGAATACATATTTGTGGATGCCTCAAACTTTATTTTGCTTGTTTTGAGGTTTTTTTGTGCTCAACTGATATGCCAAACTAAAATTCAATGAAATCTTAACTTCGATGAGGAATTTGATCCTTATGACCACGAGAATATATTATGTTCAAAATAAATCGCCAGTCGTTTTCTAAATGTGACAAAATTGGAGATTAATATTGACAGAACTAATGTCCAATTTTATGAAACAGTTTTGAAATGCATGTCAAGATGGATTTGCTGTTATTCTCCCAAAATTTCCTAGAATTTTTGTAAGGTCGTTAAGGATTTGTTCTTTTGATTCAAACAGTGTAAATCAAGGGCAATTGCATCAAAATTTGAAATTTTATACAGTTTTTCAATGTATCTTTTGGAGTTTATTGAGCTTGAGTTAATTGTTAATGAAGACAGTGTCCAGGGAAACATCTAGTGTCACTTAAAACTTTTTAATACTGATACTCTTGCTTCAAATGAATCTCATTTTAATAATCATGTTGATGCGTGACTGGTGTGACTGCTTTAGTTGTTATTTCTTTTCATTATTTGCATGGAGCCTCAAAGACTTTGAGCTGCAATACGACTTTAAAATTTGCTCATAAAAATCAATGTAACCTGAAATTATTTTGTTTGGGTATAATTCTTATATCCACATGGAATGTATCTATGATAAATTAAAACAACAGTTTCTTATTTTGATGAAGATATGAGAGTTGGAATATCTTTGATTTTTTGTTAAATGCCACAAATAAAAGAAGTAAAAACAAGTTTACTTTTTAAAAGCATTATCTACCTTAGCGATTTATTTTGTTTCTTTGAATTATCTTCTAAGAATGAAAACCACTGCAATTGCACAGAAATGAGTCCAAAATGCTGTTAGCTCTATAATTTCATTGAAGTAAAAATATTTCGAAAGTTTTCAATCATGTTGCTGAATATCAAATTGCGGTTGTTTGACATAATTAAAATTTATACGGCTTTTGCTGTATTTTTTGTCTGACATTTTTGCATTCTTTTTACTTTGCAAATTTTATTGAATTTGTTAGACAGCTGCCGGGGTATCGATATTTTTGCTCTTTAATGTCACATCTCTTGTTAAAAGATTATGATAATGCTTATTTTCAAATATTAAAATACCTCTATCTCTTGAATAACAAGAATATGAATTTTTGGCTTTAAAAATGAATTTGTTGCTATATTGATGACTATATTTTAAAATGTGCTGCCTCCAATTGCAACTTAGCTATAGAACTTGAAATTTTTTGGGAGTGCACTAAATCAAAAAAATGCAAAGGCTACACTCTCTCTGCTTTAACAATTATTCTTGCTATAAATAATTTTTGATTTTTGAATGCTGCAATGATATTATCTACACATACCACAAGTTATGGCTTCCTTGCCAACTAATTCATTTGTTGATACAGGTGAATTTGGTGCTTTTAGAATTTAAGCAGCCTGAATAATTTAAGGCTTTCATTTTGAATATTTTAAAGTTCCTTTTTACAAAAGTAGGATTTTTGAAAAACAGATAACCGATTCAAAAAATGTAAAAAAAATAATTACAGGCACAATTCAAAGATTGAATATAGCGTCCACACCTGCGAAATAGGTTTAAAAAGATTTTGGAAAAGATTTATTATTGAACGATCAAGATTCATAATTGAACATTAATACAATTGATTATTTTTAATTTAATCCTAAAATACACAAGTCTGCTTTTAATAATCATGATTCATTTGCCGAATAATCTAGCAGTAAGACACAGAAGCATTTTTATGAAGTTGTTTTGTAAATAGACTTAGGAACATGAGGTTCTGAGCTATGATGAAATTTTCAGTTGCACTTTTTTATAAAATTGCTAACATTGAGAATGCATCGAGGGTCACCGCATCACAATTTGCATTCTAAATTTGCCATTTAATTAAATGAAAGAATTTGTTCAGTGTTAATAGAGCGATTCATCTGTATCAGTCTTTTGAATGACACGCATAATCTTGAAGAGATTTTTGATTCTCAGTTCTGTTAATGCTTGGTAGCTGGACTAGATGTCTATGCATAAATGGAGTGATTCAAACATGAGAGCAAGTTTAGAAATAATTCTGTGTCTACGGCTTTTTGGATTTGACACATTAAAATTACCTTTTATACTCCAGCGATATATTTTATTGGCGAACTTGCATAGGTACAGCCAAACAAGATACTACAGTCTGATATGATATACCTCTATATTTAGGGAAGTTTGGTCTTTATTTTTGATTCTTGGCTGTTAATGAAAGATACATTTTCTTTTGGATTTCAACATATATTGAAACAGGACTTTTCTTACTACTGCCTGTTCTTATTCATTCAAAAACCAGTTTAATTTGATAAAATTAATGGTACGGATCAACAAGTGGATCTTTCATAGAGGGCAGTTTCTGGAATTTATGAAGAGAAAATTTTAATTTGATCAATCTTTAATCTACGATCACTGAATTAATTTGCTAAATGATGTTTTAGATATTCTCTTAGGCATATACAACTAAGTTACAAATTTCACACTAAGATTTTGTCATAACTTTGGTCTCACATATTTGGGCTTTATTGTTATCCCACTGAGGGAGTTGACGATGGTGAGTATATCAAGTTATTTCTAGTATCATGATTTTAATTGTGAAATGTTTGTTTTTGCACTAAAGCTGATATTTAGCAGTATAAACTTAAAAAATGCCTTAAAGGAACTTTTAATATAATTTCCGCAAGAATTTAAGGGATGCAGTTTTGCTAACATTTGAATGCCTTTTTTAAGTTTTGCAATTAGGCCAAGCTAAAGTTTAATTACATTGAGTTGAATTATACATGCCGTTAACGAACTATAGTTAATTATTTGTTGAGTATGAGTATAGGGAGGTAGTAAGATAAGCTAAGGCAGACGGATCAAATTTCATTGCACTTTAAGACTGAAATTGATACATTTGGTTTTTTGTCCTAAGGATGAAGTTAAGATTATGATATTTCCTTAGTAATCACGGATCATGCAAATGCATGGTACAAAGCTTTCTAGTTAAAAGCAACAAAATTAAATCTGTTTGAAAATGATTAAATTGTTGTTTCAAAATATTTTGGCGGTCACTTCCTTAGCTGATTATTGGTGATGGTTCCTTAAAAATTTTAATGTTTTTCTGGGGTGTTCTGTACAGTTTGTTACCACTATTAAATACATGGATTTTTGATTTGATTGAATGAATCTCATTAAAATCTGATTTTCTCTGCTGATATTTCTTTGACTTTCTTTCAATAGTTGAAAGATTTCAATAAATATTGAGAGAACTTTTAAACTTAGCTAATTTATCTTGCTTTGAGAGGGTAAAGTTTATCACTGAGATAAACAAAGAGTCAAAGTAGCAAGATAATTCCGTTAGCATAAGATATTTGATTTTTTTCGTCATTTTCCTGTTAAGTTACCAAGAAGTGTTTTTTTGAGTTTTAAAGGCTTTAGCATTTGTGAAATCAACCGAAAACTTAATATGTTTAGATCTTGACAAATCGGGGATTATGAAGAATGTCTGCACGCAGCTTTTCCTTTTAAAATCACTATTTTAAAGGAGCTTTTACATATTTACGACTGAGAACATTCTGAGAATTGTACTTCATGATTAATGAATGTTTGGTGCTCATGTGATAAATCATTGGAGTGTTTTTGATATGGTAGAGCAATTAAGCACAATTTCCTGAGAACAGCAACAGTAAACCTTTCCAAAACAAATATAATACAAAAATTTAAAAACTTATCTGTTTTTTTAAAGCTGTTTTGAGATAACAGCTAAAAGCTGTCGAATTCATTACGTTTTGACAGCAAAAGACTTTTGACATATTTATGATATTATACTAGCGGGCAAAACATGAATGCTGTATCTATTGGCGGTGCATTTTCATTTGATTTTAGTTTACATGAGATTTGAAGTTATTAAAATACTATGTCAACTAATAGCCTTCACTGGATCATTTTTCCATGATCCTTTACACCACAATTTATCAGAATGTTTCCCGAGTTTTCTACACCGTTGCGAGAATTATTTAGTATGATGCATCATTATGCTAGATACCTTTTTTTTAACGATTAAAGTTAGAGTTAGAGATCCTGACCTTTTACCATTTAGTCAGTTACTTTGAGATATAATTCAATAGCTGGACGCTATTGGATTTAGATTTTTACTTAACAATAGAGAAAAAGAAGAACTTATATACGGATGTTGTTAACGTTTAACGAGGCTTCTTAAAAAGCATGAACCTGAAGAGATTTCAGAGTGATGTATCAATGGTGTAAGTGCATATGTTCAAGTCCAAGAGACGTATATAATGGTAAATTTTCACGTTATAAGCAGTAATGATAAATCTCTTGGCAATTCTTACAAAGAATAACTATATTAGTGATAAGTCAATCTATTTTTTGATAGCTGAGGTGAGTTATAGGGTTCAAAATAGGTAAACATAGAAAAGACCGCAATTGCACGGAAATAGCTCCAATTTCTACCACACCTATATGAAACGATTCCCCGGCACTTGCAGATACACAAGGAACCTTTAAATACTGTTGAAAAGCCCTGTGGGGCTGATAAAACAGCAAAAAGAAAAGTCAAGTTTGCGAATTTGGGGCGGTTGCCACGACTCACCGGAGCGGGCTAAGAGGAGACATTCTTTGTTTGATACGTAAAAACATATGGAAAGCGCTTGCTTTCCAATTTCCTCCCCCTTTTTTATATACTACCTATTATGGGAAATGAACCCAGGGCAGTGAGGGCCAGGTAGTATACGGGGTGTCGCCGACCGCTGGGCCACGCGACACTTTAGACGAGTGTAGGGGTTTGGGCGGAACGGGTGGATTGATTTTTTTGGGCCACTTTGGGAGAGGAGGCTCAAATGGATTTTAAAATGAGGAGTGGAAGGGAATGGAAGGATAGATAGGGAGAGTTATTTGGAGGTGAAAACAGGGTTCTTTCGCATCGGAGTTTGTTTGGAGAGTAGGTGGATAGACACATAATAGCAGCGGCGATTGGTGATACCGGAAAAGTAAGGCACATTCAACCGGAGGACGTGGATCAGCCGGTATGAGCTTATCAGTGAATTGCGACAGATTTCAACGTTGTGTTGCGGCTGTAGCGCGGGAAATTTTCAAGGCGCGACAAATCTGACGGACGAGCCTCCTGCCCCCTCTCTCCCCCTCGTTCCAACACCACACTTACCCAATGCAGATGTGGGAAGAGTTGATGATGGGGGTTGGGGGGAGAGTAAGGGAGGGCAGTCTGCGGACGGCCGTCTTTGGAAAGCAGCGGAAGCGGTGCTTTTTTTGAGCCAAAGTTTTTTGTGGGGGCGGTGTGTGAAGCCTGTAGGAGGGCTGTGCGCAGCGTTTGCACGG